>SSNP01000111.1:1001704-1046213 GCA_006937955.1 Pachypanchax playfairii | reverse complement strand
GTGAGTGAGTGAGTGAGTGAGTGAGTGAGTGAGTGAGTGAGTGAGTGAGTTTGTTCACTTTTATAACATTTTGCTACAAATATAAAACAACATGAAATAATCAGAAGTTGTTCAACATAAAATCAAAATATTAAATTTAATACTAACAGAAGTTTCAAGCTCAGAAGTACATCTTACTGACAGCAACACTGAAAATACAGTATTGATCAGAATGTGTTACTCTGAGGATATATACATCTAATCATATTAGACGACATAACGTTACAGTAACTGGGATGATGACGCTGAAGATAAAGCTTACCCCCCCACTCCGCCCCCCCCACCTATTTCCAAACTTATGCTCCCCCTCTGCTGTAGGTTTACTCATATTAGCTGAGACTGACGGGGAATAACAAACTGACAAAGACTGATCATAACAAATAAACTATAAGAGACTGACGTCACTTCTCATCTGAGACATAAAGGTAAGAACCACCTGATTCTACACTCAATATTTGTTCAATAATTATCAAATGCTGCAAACACTCGACCCTAAATCTGAAATGTTTCCTGTCACAGAACAGAGTTATGGTTAAAATACAGTTTATTTGATATAATGTATTAATCTTAATTTCATGTTTTATTGAAAACTATTTCCTGTAAGGGTAAAAGTTCAATGAAGTTCATTATAATCAGCAAAGAAAAACATAAAGGGGCGTGATCCGTCTGACTATCAGAGTTTATGGGTTTTGTGAAGGATTCAGTTTTTAGTGAGACCCTGCTGTTGTTGAGATTTCAGCACGTTACTTTAAAATTTCCTTAATAAATTCATATTTAACTGCATCAAATATAAGAATTAGTCACATAGAAAACATTAAGATCATAACAGTGAATTAAAAACATCAATTTACTAAAAGATAAACTGGCTTTCTTAGCATATGATGTCATATTACATGCACACTCATAAGATGTCCTGAGCATGTGCATGTCAGACTCCTGATAATCCTAATCTGATAAGTAAACATCAGCCTGGTTCACAGTAAATGTTTGTGACAACTAGTGCACAGATTTGGATGTGTCACTCCACACTTGCTGATATTTTTTTAGATCTGAGTAAAGAAAAACTGTAAATATAATCATCACAATGTCAAACTTGAATCATTTTCAGACAAACTACAGATTATGATGGAAACACATGAAAGTGGAATCGGTAGAATTAGTAACTTGTAACCTCTGCAATGTTTTAAGAAAGTCTTTCTATTTTGTATTTTTGCATTTAAACACTGAAAGTTTTAACTTGTAAAATCATTGTATATGTTCTGTTTATTGCAGGATGTCTTCTGCTACACAGGAAGAAGAGGACCTGCCTTCAAATTACACAGGTGCGAGACCCGAGTCAGGCTGATGCAGCGGGTCGTTACTGATCCGTGATCTGTATTCTCTGTAAATGTTTCTGCAGAGCGGTGGGGTTCAGTCCTGGTCCTTGAGGGTCACTTTCCTCCAGGTTTTAGATGTGTCCAACATCCTTGATGTAAATACATTGAATCAATGAACTTCTGCTGTAACTCAACCTTTAAATCAGGTGGAGCAGGAAAATGTCTGAAACATGTATAGTGATCCTGCAGGACCAGGACTGTATGAAGCTCTGAATTGATGTGTTTCTTCAAACTCACCTGACTGCAGAGCACCTGCTCTCCCTGATGTATTTATTATTATTTATTATTATTTATTCTTCTGGAATACGAAGCAAAGTGCGTTTAGCTGCCATCTTTAATAATAAACTGGATGAGCGAGAGCTGGTTCTGTGCGGTTTAAGCTTTAATTTGACTGATTGTGGAACAGATTATGTAAGTCTGCATTGTGCTTCCTTCTAGAAAAGTTTATTTCACATCGTTTATAATTTCCAAAATTCATCCAGTCGATCGAGTTGGTTTTCTGATTGGCATCATGGTTTCAAACAGAACTCAGACGAGTTTTATAATACCTGCTTTTATTATTTTGTGTGTATCCAGGACCAAAAGGTGTGATCAATGACTGGAGAAGGTTCAAGTTGGACACTGTGGACCAAACTGTCCCTCAAAAAAAACGAGAACTGCTGAGACAAATGTCCAATCCCCGAGATGATGACAAGGAGAGAGCCAACAGAAAGGTGTGTGAATTTAAAACTGCTGACATACACGTCATAATCACATTTGTGTGTAAAACATGATGTGGATTTTCATATTTGTTGAATTTAGATGAGCGCTCAGGAGTACGAACTGATTCAAGAGGAGGACGAGCGATGCCTGAAACGCTACAGGAAACAGTGCATGCAGGAAATGCACGAGCGCCTGAGTTTTGGTCCAAAGTTTGAAGGTGTCTATGAGCTTGAGAGTGGAGAAGCTTTCCTGGAAGTCATAGAGAAGGAACATCGACTCACCGTGGTGGTGGTCCACATCTACCAGCATGGGGTCAAAGGTCAGGTCTTCCTGTGGACTTCTACCCATGAATCTATAATGACTGTAACAATAATGATTATCTGTCCTTCATCAGGCTGTGAGCAGGTGAACTCATGTCTTGACTGTCTGGTGTCGGAGTATCCCACCGTTAAGTTCTGTCGCATCGATGCCGTGGCGACAGGAGCTGCAGAGCGCTTCTCTTCTGAGGTCTGTTGGAACAGAAACACATTGTTCTTAAGTTGGTCTGAAGAACGATGGAAGACAATGCAACTATAATCTTGATTAGAATAATGGCTCAAGGTTTTATAAGTTTAATTTCTTGCAGTCAGAGTAAATAATTGACATAAACAACCAGTAAGTCTGACTGTGGTTAGTAGTCACTATAAAAAGAGCAAAACTTTGTTTTGAAGAGTTTCTTTCCTCTTTTATTCTCTTGGCCTTAACCTGTCCATCCATAAAGGTACCAAAACGGTTTGTACAGTGGATCAAACATTATCTGGTGAATTCTGAGAAAATCAAATCCTTTTCAATGTAGACCGGGTTTCACTTTCTGGTCAAATTGTTGATGATGATCTCTTCATACATTTTGGGGAATGTACAGTACATCTAGACAAAACATTCAAACTGCGTTTAAATTAAACTATGCTACATTTTGTTGTTATTTCCAGGTGCTTCCTGCCCTGCTGGTTTACAAGGCTGGTGAATTACTGGGTAATTTCCTGGCTGTTACCAAACACTTTAACGAAGAGTTCTTTGCAACAGACGTGGAGGCGTTTCTCAATGAATACGGCCTTTTACCGGAGAAAGAGTTCACTGCATGTGCTAATGATGAAGATGATGCAGGAGACGTGGAGTAGAAGAAGAAAAAGAGGAAAGACGGTCGTGAAAAGAGGAGCAGCAGAGAAGAAAACAGAAAACAATAGAAGGGAAAAGTAAAGACAAAGAGATGG
Organism: Pachypanchax playfairii; assembly: GCA_006937955.1. Taxonomy (NCBI): domain Eukaryota; kingdom Metazoa; phylum Chordata; class Actinopteri; order Cyprinodontiformes; family Aplocheilidae; genus Pachypanchax; species Pachypanchax playfairii. The sequence goes on along the minus strand of SSNP01000111.1, from coordinate 1,042,846 downwards.
AAGAAGACAATGATTCAGTCAGAACGCACATGTAAAGGAAGCTTAAACATATGATAGTAAATATCCAGCAGCTCACAACATGCTGATTGTACTTAGAAGCATTCAAGTGTAAACAATGTCTGAAGAAGTTTGTGCTGAAATACTGCTTGGCATGAAATCCTTTCATTACACTCTAATAAAATATATTTATCACAATGTTCTCTGGCTGTGTATGTGGTAAGAAATGATATCGTGGTTTGTTTAGCAAATATTCCCAAGAGAATCTAAATCATCTGACTAAGTTGCAAGTTTATTTATTTATAAAGCGCCAGTTCATGACAAAGTCATTTCAAGGCACTTTACAGAAAAATCAACCAATTGATGATAAAACATTTCCTATCTAAGGAACCAGCCAATTGGGTTGAATTGTTAATTCAGCCGACTGGGGTCTGAGCTGACAGGAAAGAGACACAGACAAACACAGAGGGATTTGGGCCAGTTGTCATGTCTATAGAAAGATAAACAGAGAACCAGTTAATGGCAGCAGTGACAATCAATACAAACATGGAGAGTAAAGAGAGACAGCAGAGAGAAGAAATGTGGTCAATATGTCCTCCAGCAGTCTAAGCCTATAGCAGCATAACAAAAGGGAAAGCTCAGGAGAACCCTAAATATAGGATTGTGCAAAAAGGAAAATTTTAAGTCTATTCTTACTAAAAACTAAAAAACTATTTTCTTCTTTATTTTGGTTGACCCTCGCGCCCAGCAGGTGGCGGTAAAGCACCGTATCGTTGAATATTGCTCGTCATTAAACAGAAGAAGAAAAGTCGGTCTTCTTGTCTCATTCAGATGATCGTGATTTTTTCTGCTTATTTGTTACATGTGGTCAAACTATTAGGATAGTTTAAAATAAATTGAAGGCCATAAAGCTGGAGAAGATGCAGGATGACGCGCGGCTTCTCAAGCGGTGAGTTTCTGAGTTATTCGATAATAATCCAGCTAATTAATTTGTTTTAGTTTAAAAAATATTTATAAATCTGTTAGTTTCCAAGCAGTTATGTCTGGTGGGATTGTGTATCTTATATTTCTGGATGATGGCCTGTTAAAATTATTTCTAGTTTTAGCGTGCTGCCGTTTTCTGTGCGGCTCTCGTTTTACAAATCCCCCCGATCTCTAGTCAAAATTTGGGAAATTTAATGTTTATACATTCGTGAAAAATTGAAACATAAATAATGATGGGAATTTTAAACTGTTATAAACCAAGACAATCCGCCTATTCATTCGGCATAAGTGAAATTCACCCATCAGTCAGAATACTATAAAAGTGAACCAAAACAAACATTAAAAGCTGAAGGGGGTCCGGGAAATTAAACCCGCGTACCTGCTAATACAGATTAAAACCTGCTAAACACAAATTCATTTACATGGTCACATGATAGTAAGCTGTTTTATTACCAGTGTTAGTTATATGACAATATATATGTTATATACTTGCCATGTTGCATTCATAGACACTGTATGTTGACTGGGCGTGTCCTCCTGTGCTGCTTTTGTTGCATGATGGAACAAAATAATTATTACCGCTAAAATCTTATTACAATGTCTACTTTTTAAATGATTGTGAAGAAATTTGGTTGTACTGTTTAATTCAAAGCATATTTAATATATTTTTTGCTCATAAAACATAAAAACATTGTTTATTTGATATTATTGTAATATTATTTATTTGATTATTATCGCCCACAGCAAAGTGACTGCAGGCAGTCTGGATGTTCATCCCACAGAAAAGGCCCTTGTGGTCCACTATGAGGTGGAGGCTTCGATCCTGGGGGAGAATGGAGGTCCTGTACTGGGTGAACGCAAGGAGGGACAAAAAATGTGAAGAAACAGAACATCTACTCTTATTCTCCTCTCCAAATCAGAACTTATTGTATTCAGGCGGATAACTAACGGTTTTTGCTTTTAGCGTCTACCTAACAGAGGTGTTATAGTGGACAAAGTCAGCTAGAATGTCATCTGTTATCTTCTGCTGTCTCTTTCTCCCTCCAGCATCCGTGTGAAAAGCCTCTCTCCTGCCACGGATGTCTCAGCTCTGGCCAGGAAGGTGGTGGAGGAGTGTAAACTCATCCCTGCATCTCGTTTACCACAGGTGGAGCAGCTGCTTTACTACCTGCAGAACAGGAAATCCTCCCCAATGGAAGGGAAAGGTGATCCTAATCACTGTTATTTAGATTAAATTCTTATTTTACTGTCATATTTTTATATTGGCTTAAACACAGGAATAAAATAAGAGACTAACATTTAATACTGATCTGGTTATTCAAACTTTTTTAAATCAGCAGTGGAAAAGAAAGAGAAGAAGTCGGTGAAGCCTAAAGACTTGACGCCATTTGAAGGAATGGAGGTAACAACGTGCTGCATTTAGAACCCAGTATCAGGGTTGGATTTTTCACGTCATTGGATTTTTGAAACAATTTAAAACCTTTAGTCTTTTTTCTGTTTGTTTTTTGTGTAGCTGAATGAGGAAGCTTGTATAAACAAAACGGACGAGTACATTGAGCTTCTCTATGAAGGTATTCCAGAGAAGATCCGAGGCGCCGCTCTCATCCTGCAGCTCGCCCGTAACCCGGACAACCTGGAGGAGCTCCTGCAGAATGGTACACCGGTTCATGCAGTTCACACCTAATGCAACAGGGTTTTTAAAGTTTCTGGTTCAGGCTGCTGTGTGTAAAACAGAAAAATCTGATGCACTTTGATTCAACATGAAAACAGATTCTGTTTGTGTGTGTAGAAGCAGTTTTAGGTGCTCTGGCTCGAGTTCTGAGGGAGGACTGGAAACAGAGTGTAGAGCTCGCTACGATTATCATTTACATCTTCTTCTGCTTCTCCAGGTAACAAACACATACACACACACACTCCTTCAACATGTCAAACCTCTGTGCTTCAGCTTTGTGCATCTTTCCCTGCAGCTTCTCTCAGTTTCACGGCGTGGTGAGTCATTATAAGATCGGAGTGTTGTGTATGAGTGTGGTGGAACACGAGCTGAAGAGGTATGACGTGTGGCGCGAGGAGCTACGCAAGAAAAACAAGGCTTATATCCTGTGTTTCTGTGCTGTTCGCAGTCTCTTCGGTTTGAGATGATTTTTTTGTTGTTTATATTTATCAGAAAGTTTTTCCTTTACAAGTTTTTGTTCACGTGAGTCGGCACCAGAAAACGGCTCCTTAAGAAGAGACCAGGACAAAGCTCTGAGAAAGTACCAGGGTCTTCTGGCTAAACAGGAGCAGCTACTCAGAGGTGAAGTAAAAACTAAAACCTGCTTGTTGTACACTTATTTATGTACATCTTCTCACGCTCTCTTTCTGTTTACAGTGTCTCTTTACCTGCTGCTGAATCTAGCTGAAGACACGAGGACAGAGCTGAAGATGAGGAATAAAAACATTGTCGGGTTGCTGGTTAAAGTTCTTGAACGTGACGACGAGGAGCTGCTGGTCCTGGTGGTTTCATTCCTCAAAAAGCTGTCGATCTTCCTGGAGAATAAGAACGACATGGTGGGTGGAGGATCAGAGAACGTAGTCTCACACGTAGTTTCATCCATCTGGAACTTTCATCCATCCTGTTCTTTGATTGTTCCACTGTTGATGTGTTCGGTTTGGCATTCGCAGGCTGAGCTGGACACCGTGGAGCGACTGGCTCGTCTGGTTCCCTGCGAACACGAGGACCTTTTAAATCTGATTCTCCGTTTGCTGCTCAACCTCTCGTTCGACTCGGGACTTAGAGCCAAGATGGTGGAAGTCGGGCTGTTACCGAAACTAGTGGCGTTGCTGGGTAATCAGAACACCGCACAGTGGCTCATGTTAGAGTGGGACGAAGCCGTTAGCATCACAGTTAAAGTTACTCTTCCTCAAGTTTAGGAGAAACACTTTAAATGACTATTTCTCAGATCTGTGTATTTATAGAAAGTCTCTCCTCTTCAAATTCTGAGCTCTGAAACTGAAAAGACAACAAAGTTTGGTGCAAAAACCCTGTTTGTGCTCTTTAATCCTTAAAGTTTTAATTTCCGTCCTGTAAGATGAAGTACAACTTTTTATGTGTTTTAGCTCCTGTCAGCTGTTTCTACCTACATGAATGTCTTGTGTCCTGATGCAGGTGACGAGAACAACCGACAGGTTGTCATGCGCATCCTGTATCACATCAGCATGGACGATCGCTTCAGAGGCATGTTTGTTTACACTGACTGCATCCCTCAGGTAGAGTCACATGACCCACTGACGTTCACACTGACTGATGGTTCCTGACACTGAGCTGGAAATGTGCTTGTCTGGAATTAGCTGATGCAGATGCTGTATGACCACGTGGAGGAGGACGTTGAAACCGAGCTCATCTCCATCTGCATCAACCTGGCTGCAAACAAGAAGAATGCACAGCTTATATGTGAAGGTGTTTCACTTTTACATCAAGTTAGATTTAGTTTTACTGGTAAATCTGGTGTTTTTACTGTTCAGTCCTGATTGTTGGCCGATTGAAACGGTTTTTATTTCTTTTCGTTTGAAGGAAACGGACTGAAGATGCTGATGAAGAGAGCTCTGAAAACAAAATACTGCCTTCTGATGAAGATGATCAGGAACATCTCACAGCATGATGGTCCAACCAAACCACTTTTTATAGTAAGTGATAAAAGACACAATTAGGTTTGAATTAGTTCCCGTGTTTTATCATCTGATGGTGTGAATGTTCTCCATCAGGACTATGTGGGAGATCTGGCTGCAGAGATCCGTTCTGATAAAGAGGAAGAGTGGGTTCTGGAGTGTCTGGGGACGCTGGCAAACCTGACCATCCCGGACCTGGACTGGGAGCTGCTGCTGAAGGAGTACAACCTGGTGCCTTTCCTCAAAGACAAACTCAAACCAGGTGCGATTAGATACTGGAGCTACATTCAGTCTGAGTGTCTCAGTTACACTGAATTTCCAGACGACTTCCTTTGTTTATATTTCAGACTCAGCAGAAGATGACCTCATCCTGGAGGTGGTCATCATGATTGGAACAGTTTCCATGGACGACGCCTGTGCCGTCATGTTGGCTAAATCTGGAATCATTCCCGCCCTGATTGAGCTGTTAAACGGTGCGACGTCTGGGTTTAAGATCGTTACGTGTTTCTGTATATACTTATCGCTTGTTTGTATGTTTTGCAGCACGCCAGGAGGATGATGAATTTGTGTGTCAGATTATTTACGTCTTCTATCAAATGGTGTTTCACCAAGCTACACGAGACGTCATCATCAAAGACACTCGTATCCCTCCCAGATTTCACCCAACGAGCTTAATTCAGCTGCATTTTCATTTGAGATGCTTCACTGTTCTCAGACATGTCTGGAGTTTTCTTTAACCCTTTCTGCAGAGGCTCCGGCTTACCTGATCGATCTGATGCACGACAAGAACGCCGAGATCAGAAAAGTGTGCGACAACACGCTGGACATCATCGCTGTAAGAGAACCGGCGTGTTTCTGGAACGTTTCAGGTGGCGTCCACTGCGTTTGTTCTTTGATGTTTGTTTCACTTTTAGGAGTACGATGAGGAGTGGGGGAGGAAGATCCAGTCAGAGAAGTTTCGTTTCCATAACAACCAGTGGCTGGACATGGTTGAGAGTCGCCAAGTTGATGAGTCCGAACCGTATCTCTACGATAACGACAATGAAAGAACAGATCTGTTCTACAGCGCAGGTACGTGAAAAACCCAGAACAGTGCAGGGAACCGAGGAGCCTGAACTCAGCAGCTGCAGCGTCAGAGTGTTTCACACTGTGTCGGGTTTGTTTCTGTGTGTGTGGACCTGTGATGGACTGGAGGACCTGTTCAGCTACATTAGCAGCTTCCAAACTGTTCAGACTTTGGCCATTTCTGTTGTTTTATAATTTATTATCTTTCCTAACTGGTGTTGATATTTTAACATGCCTGTAAATAAAGTTCACTTTGAGGGGAACATGTTACTTTATTCATGAAGTTTTTAGTGTCACTGTAAGTTTGTAGTAAACAGTCTCTGACACTGATGAACATCTGAGTCATGTGACTTCACAGTTTATTCTTGATGTGAATCACTTTCAGATGGAATCACCCCAGGAGATGGTTCGGTCAGCCCAGATTTCCTCGGCGACCTGCAGCCTCAGAATGGAGACTTGCACCTTGCAGGGTGAGTCCACTAAACGAACCCGTCTACAGTCTGACAGGGTTTATCCAGTCCCTGTTTCCTCGTTAACTGAGATTATCTCCCCACCAGCTTCTTAGCTCTGACTAGCATCAGTTCCCGCATCGTTAAACTTCCTGTGTTTGCTAATTGGTCTCTTTCTGTATCAGAGACATGAGCGACGTTTTCGACCAGACCAGCTCGTCGCCCGGACGACCCGTCACTGCTTACGGCTTCAGACCCGACGAGCAGCCGTTCTATCAGTACTCATAAGGACAGTTATCATTTCCTGTTCGTGGAAACGCGTCCTCTCATCTTTCAGTCATTCCATCATCGCATGTCCACTTTCAACACTCTGTCCTCGTTCTGACTGAACTTCCTGTAGTTACACACACGATGGTCACATGTGCAGATATAAACATTATAGACGAGGCGTGAGACGTTAAACAGCAGATTTTAACTGCTTTCATTCAGTCATCATATCAAACACGAGTATTTGAGTCTTCCTTTCCCTGTTGTCTTACAGTTAGCTAATAATATTCAGAATATGAATTCATTGTTTTTATTGTCAGTTTTGCATGTTTTAACTATTTAGTCATTTGTATTTATTAATACTTCAAACCTACAAAGCAAGTTAAAGAAAAATAACCAGATGTTGGAGAACTCTTCTAAACTTGGTCCTTACTGCAGGTCTTCACAGAAAAAATATAAACATTAATACCTTATTTTTAATATTAAAGAAGTTAAAGTTGTAATCGGACATGAGGAGGAACAGCAAGAGGATATTTGGGATGTTTTTGTCACATTTAGTATCAGCTGTGTTTGTTTACTTCAACCAGTCGTATTCAGGGTTGAAAGGGTCTCGGATGTTTTTATTGGTTGGAAGCTGAAAGTTTCCTCGTCACGGTAACACTGTTAAAGAAACAGCTGCATTAAAAACACTATATCAACTATTTTCAATGTAACTTTAAAATCTGTGTCGTCACAACTGGAGGGAGAATCATTTCACTGATGTTAAAGTACGTTTCAGATAGATTGTCAGACCACAGCAGTATTACCACCCCCCCCGATCCCCCCCCCCCCCAATAGAAAAATGAAACTTGTGTCCATCTGCTGAGCGAAACAGAAACCATCAAATAAAACCTTCATATTAAAAGGAGCTTCGCCAAATTTACTTCTCCTATAAATAAACTCCTGACGATCTGCACGCAGAACACTGAGAAAGTTACTTTCAAGCATATTTTGCACATATTTTACATGTAACGCATGTTCTTATGTATTTGTGTAAATTTTAGGCTTTTTTGTTACTTATTGAGAAACAGTTTGTGGGTTAGAAAAACTTTCCATCTTGTCATTTCAAGTTTTTGATTTAAAACAAATAAAAATGACTCACTGTTACACGTCTCCTGTTTTCAGTTTAGTTTTGTTTGTGGTTTTGTGGGCGGAGTCTGATGTTACAGATGTTCTGAAGGTTTTTGCTCTAGTTTAGTTAAAAGTTTTACAAAAAGTTTACATCATCACTCGTGCTTCATCGAGACATTCCCAAAAATGAAATCTCAACACCATGAACTGCAGAATTGTAAACATTTGTTACTTTTTTACTTGTTAATGAGTTGTTAAAGCAGCTGTGTTGCATTTTACTCTGTTGATACTAACTCAGAAAAAAATCCACTTACATTTTATAAAGAAACTATTTTAACATCATTAAGCTGCTTAATTGATTCCAGTGTAAAACATGTAAAAACAGACTTATTAAGAAATTTGGATCGGAAAAAAAAATCTTTATTTTTTTCTGAATATTGTCAGTAAAATGAGCCGAGCTGTCTCACATTACTTCTCTACTCTGTACCGATTAGCAGGTAAATAAGCTCTTACATCAGGGTGGGCTGCTGCTGTCGGCGGGGGGTATTATCGTCTCTACTTCAGTAATCTCAGTCACAAGTTCTCTGATGATTGCCACGCTGTCCAGCTGCAGCTCAGCATCCGTCTCTGGTTTGGATTCAACAGGATCAGGACTGAGGACTTCTTCATCCTCTGGATCTTTCTTGTCTTCTTCCTCTGCGTCATCTCTGTCTCCTGCTGCCGTCTCAACTTGATCTTCTTTCTGCATCTTTCCAAACTCACCTGTCTCATTATCCTGTCCTGCAGAAAGCTCCATTCTCTCAACTGCAGTACAAAGAGCGCCCTCTGCAGGTGATGCAAGTGAACTGCAGCCCTCATTAACAGCCTCATCTGTTTGAACTTCTGCTTCTTCTCTCTCTTCTTTTGCTCTCTCTACCTCCCAGTTGTCCTTGATTTGTCCTGTCAAGTAGATGGCTCTGTCTGTGGTCTGCTGGACAACCGTCTGTGTCCCAGCAGGCTCGTCTGAGCAGGGAGCAATCGCTTCATTAAGGGATCCAAGACTGATTTTCATTGGACCGTTAGTCTCAGGTATAAGAGGCTCCTCTATCTGATCTGAGGTTGAGAGGTCAGGTGATGATTCAGAATCACCACTTTCAGTACATTCATCTTGGATATTTGTTGATTGGACTGAAACCAGAGGGTCTGTGTCAGAAGTCTCTGGGGTTGTGGATCCTAGTTCAACCTGTGAATCAGGCATATTCACTTCTTGAGTAACAGCAACATCTGAGTTAGAAGATCCAGCTGCTGCTGAGTCCGAAGCTGCTGATTCTGTGTCTGTTCTTCTAATTACTTCCTCACTGGTTTCTTTATAGTCATCAAACTGTTGAGTCACAACAATCACAGGGTTCTGCTGAGAGGACTGAGCGGTACCTGAGTCCGGGCGCTGGTCAGTGGACTGAGCGGTACCTGAGTCAGGGCTCTGGTCAGAGGACTGAGTGGTACCTGGTTCTGGGCTCTGGTCAGTGGACTGAGCGGTACCTGGTTCTGGGCTCTGGTCAGTGGACTGAGCGGTACCTGGTTCTGGGCTCTGGTCCGAGGACTGAGCGGTACCTGAGTCCGGGCGCTGGTCAGTGGACTGAGCAGTACCTGAGTCAGGGCTCTGGTCAGTGGACTGAGCGGTACCTGAGTCAGGGCGCTGGTCAGTGGACTGAGCGGTACCTGAGTCAGGGCTCTGGTCAGTGGACTGAGCGGTACCTGAGTCAGGGCTCTGGTCAGTGGACTGAGCGGTACCTAGTTCTGGGCTCTGGTCAGAGGACTGAGCGGTACCTGGTTCTGGGCGCTGGTCAGTGGACTGAGCGGTACCTGGGTCTGGGCGTTGGTCAGAGGACTTAGCGGTACCTGGTTCTGGGCTCTGGTCAGTGGACTGAGCAGTACCTGGTTCTGGGCGTTGGTCAGAGGACTGAGCGGTACCTGGGTCCAGTTTGCTTTCATCCTGAAGTTCTGTATCATTCTGAGGAGAAACATCAAGAGTTTTTTCTGGATCAGTACCGGCCACCACTGAGCAGATCCGGGAGTGAACGGCCGGGCTGTCCGGTGCTGAGACGGGAGGCGTCTGTCCCAACAGACTGTACTGACTGATGGCTAAATCTGACGTGTCCAACCGGAGGTTGTTGCTCTTTATACTAGCAGCATCCTGCACCACTGTAGGAGAGAGATGCAGAATGAGACAAAACATTTAATTTCTTCTTTATTACATACAATCGTCATCAGTTCAGCCATTTTTAAATTCAGTAGGATGAAATGCAAAAAAGAAACAGTACAATGAAACAAAAAAAAAACCAAACAAATGAGAGAAAAATAATTTAAATCATCTTAACGGTAAAATCTCGATATAGTTTTGTAAATGTGTTTTTACCTGTTTCTATCTCTTTATTGAGAATGTTTCTCAGAACATCATCGTACACGTTGTGAACCAGAATGAAGCTGCTGTAGTCTGAGAAGATGTACTGCTCGAACTGCTGGAGCTCCTGGCAGGCAGGCAGGCAGGCAGGCAGGCAGGCAGGCAGGCAGGCAGGCACGCACACACACACACACACACACACACACACACACACACACACACACACACACACACACACACACACACACACACACACACACACACACACACACACACACACACACACACACACACACACACACACGCACACGCGCACGCACACGCACACACACACACACACACACACACACACACACACACACACACACACACACACACACACACACACACACACACACACACACACACACACACACACACACACACACACACACACACACACACACCATGTTTTGTAAAGGGTAACAGAGTCATGCAGCCTGCAGCTTGCGGTTTCCAGCTTACAGTTTTCCACTTGTTGTCCATCTGTCTGATGAGTGATGGTTGTGTGATCTCCAGCAGAGCCTCCTGATAGATCCTCCTCTGCACCACCCTGCTGTCATAGTCCAGCTGCTGCTCAAATACACAAGAATAATTTGTAAAACCATCTGCAGTGTTTTAAACTTCCCTTAAATGTCTGTTTTTCCCCACAAATAGTGCAGAATTCTGAGTGAGAGTTCTCAAAGCATGATGGGAAAGTGTCTCTGGTTTTTCTCTTTTTACCTTGAGAACACGTTCTTTAGCTCTGTCCATCTTGACAGGAACATGAGAGGGCTGCAGTCTGGTTGAAGACTGAAGGAACTGCTCGAGAGTGTAGATGGCACTATCCAGCAGCTGCAACAGAAACACACACTGAGTACATGAACTCCTCAGACTGCTACCTGTGTCAGTCATCCTGATGTTGCACATCACACCTGCTCCATCTGCAGCTGAGCAGATTGAACGAGTCTCTGAACGCTGCTTATGCCAAACCTCTGCTTCAGATCCTCCAGTTTCTCCATCAGTCTCTCCACCTGTCTGTAATTCTGATCCAGACTAACGGAGCGCAGACTGGACAGGACCTGGAGAACACACACACACAATCAGATAAAACCCCAACTATAAACTAAACTGAAACAGAGATTCCTCACCTTTTCTGCCTCTTCCGTCCCTCCACTGGTGAGTGTAAAAGCCGAGTTCATCTGTGTTTGCAGCGTGTTTTGCATCCCAAGGATTCCTGCTCCTATGTGTTCTGTAAGCGCTTCGAGGATGGAGGATATGTAAGGTACTACAGACTCAGAACACGCTTCCTCTACTTCTCCACATATGCATGCTGGAATGAAAACAAATTCATAAACTGCTGACCAAAACCGAAGCTGTTTTCAGATGTGATACTAATATCAGTGAATAAATCTGTAATTTTAGTAGTAAACGCCAGTGGAAAAGTATTTTACCTCTGACTTTCTGCTCCAAGAAGCGATGAGAGGACATGATCTGGTCCAAATCAGATCTGATAGACGCCTGACTGGCTGATGCTGTCTGACGACACTCCTCCCTCAGAACCTCCAGACCTGCAGTCAGCTGTTCTAGCACCAGTGTGTAGGTCGCCTGGACCGTCTATGTGCATGTGAAAGTGAAACATCACAGCAAGAAAAACAGATGTATCAGTAGCTGTATCAAAGGAATTGTTTTATGATGCATGGAAAAATGTTCACGATGAAGAACATGAGAAACACTTGTGCAAACCTCTCAAAAATTAGAATTATGGGATTATTATGGGATTCTCCAATATTCGGCCATGATCAGCTTGATTCTTTTTCCAGCCTGATGTGACTATACTTGGACTGAAGGTGGCGCAAGAGTCTGTCTTTGAAAATATAAACCTGACTGACTTAATTATTTGAAAGACTAAGATCAAACTGATCTGAAGGAGAAAATCCAGCAAATGACACCAGACAATAATCTGATGTAAATTATTTAAGTTTTTTTTTTCTGTTAGATCGACGTCAAGAAGATAAATTAATGCTCTCCTGTTAGAAACAACTCCTCAGTTTGCAATGAGATGGACTACTTGTAGTGGGTACAGAGGTTTATTGCATGCACGCGCGCGCACGCACGCACGCACGCACGCACGCACACACGTTTGTTTTGGTATCCTTATGGGGACCGTCCATTGACTTCCATTGATTTTAGTAACTAGATTTATACCTAACCCAAACCCTTTTACTAACCTTAACCATTACTGATCTATAACTAACCCTAAGACTAACTAAAACTCTATTCACACCATACCTATAAACCTAACCCCTAACCCTAAAAAGGGGAGTCCCCCTCATGGGGACCAGGCTTCGGTCCCCACAAGAACCCTCGGACCCCAGAAAGATAGTAAAAGTCAGGAAACTGGTCCCCAGGAGGTCAGAAATACAACCCCCCCCCCCCACACACACACACATAATTAGAATTGTTTGGTGAAGTGATTGTTACATAGGAACATTTTCATGACATTAATTGCCAAAGAATTTGTGTTTGTTACATTTAAAATAAAAAGCTAAATAAATTGGATAAAAATACCAGTAAACGGACAAACAGGCTCAGTTTCAGTCCCAAATGAACTTTTAGGTTTTCTGTGCATGAAAAAAAATGATGAGAACAAAAGTTGGGGTTACAGTTAGAGTTCACTGACCTATTCAATCATTAACTTTTGAGCCTATTGTTCAACTCTGCTGTGGTTTGGTGTCATGGTACAACTGTCGTGTGATCTGGAGTATGTCTCAGTTAACCACCGCCACAAAAAAACAAACTAAAAACACAGTTAAATGTAAAAACTTAAACCACCAATGAAGTTACACAAATAGGACACTTATTGGTAACTGGGTCACGCGATGCATTGCGTCAGGCCAGTTATCATTTACAAGTATCTTATCTGTTTAACTTAATTTGTGTTTAAAATGTGAAGCTTTGTTGTATGATGCCTTCAGGGGGTGTCAGAAATTGCTAATCTCAAAAGCTACCACCCGACAATGTGGCTGTTAAATTCAGTCTTTTTTTTTTAATCTGTTTGTTTTTGTTTAGTTATTTTACTCACTGCCAGCCATTGTCGTATCCTTTCAGTCTTCTTGCCCTTCATCTTGGATTGAAGCTGATCCTGTAGCCATGGCAACAGCTCTTCCATTACCTGAGAAGCCAGGACCTGCACACATGAGCACTTTTTATGAGGCACCTGTCTAAGAGTTTAGAGACAGAAAGTTGCTGTGTGTTTAGGTTGCTGACTTGTTCCTCGGTGCCGAGCAGCTTTTCCCAGTATTCATAGCATCCTTTGTCCTGTCGGTACAGACGGAGGGCTTGAGCGTAGGCTTTGCTCTCATGAGTGGAATCATGCCAGGGGTCTGTGGAAAACATGGAACTCTTAGGAACTAAGAGTTAGGAACTCTTCTGTCTCCTTTTATCAAGATCTCAAATTTACAATCAATAAACTAATTTTACAAGCTACAGACCAATATGTTGTTCAGCCTTTTTTTTAATTTTTTTTTTTAAAAAAGGTAAAAACATTTGTTTGTTTATGTTGTCTTTCACTGAGGAGCCCAGTGACTGAGGAGATTCTCACTTTCATGTTTGTCTTAATTTATATCAGTTATATGAAAATATTAAATTAAAAATAATGATGTGCAACATTTTCACTTCATTCACTTCCTCACGTGTAGGTGCATTTGACGTATTAATTTATATCCATTAATTTATTCTATTTGAATTTGAACACGTTATCTGAGCCGCAGCCAAAAAATAATTTTTAAACAACTGCAGTGAGACAGAAAGGCTCTTTTTTCCTCTATACTAACCTTATAAATTCTAAAACTACCTAACTGATCTATCAGTTAATACGTTGAGTGTAGTTTCATTTCTCATTTTTAACATTTTAAATTTGATGTCTTCTGTGAAACTGGTCCTTGTAAAGTAACTGGGAACTGCAGAGTTATGAGGAATAGAAAGCTCAAGTCATTTGAGGAAGTACACAGCAGACCATCATCCACATCATCTGTGTGAATCACAGCAGAACAACTCTCTGATTTTATCAGTCAGTCCTTCAAGTCCTGCATTTAGATCAGATCTAAGGATTAAAGGTTTTTGGAATCAGACCCGTTTTAGGAAAGACGGGGATGACTGAAGACCTGGTACTGTTTCCACAAACCTCAATGATCTGAACTAGCATTTTAAAAAAACAAGAGCTTCAATTCCTCCACAGCAACGAGATGGAGGTCAAACAGAATACTCAAGTTCTGTAACGGGGGATTTAAAAGGTTTAAGAGTGTTTTTCACTTGTGTTGTCACAGTTTTTGATTAACAAATAAAGTTTCATCTGATATTTAGAGCAAAAAATGTATATTTTACAAGATGGATAAGATCTTTGATGTCTTATCCTTTCCATTCTGTGAAAACCCTATAAGCGGTTGCATAGAACAAACACACGCACACACTTAATCTTTGCAGTTAATCTATACAGTTGCATCATTATGCTCACCATACGGTTGCAGCATTAAATTATTTTATTTTTTAAATTTTCTTCATCTCAGGTGTAATTAAATATGAATATAAAGTCATTTTTAAGGAACCAGCTGCAGAGAAGGTCCTGTAAGCTGATGTGTATAAGAAAATTCTCCCACTTCTTTACATATTTCTCTCATACGTTGATAAACTTTCAGAGAGTCACTTCAACTTCCTGTGAAGAAAACGTGTAACACTGAGGTCATCAGCATGAAAACTAATCTAAAAAAGGATTTCTGAGAAAAAAAACAAGAAAAAAAAAAAGAAGAGAATAATTGACTGCTTGGGATCTCTAATGATAAAGACTTCCTGGTGGTCAGTTTTGTTACTTCCTGTCACTGTTCAGGATCTTGTTGCTCCAACACGTCAGGCCTCGTTTTTACTGCGGCTTTATGATCGAGATGTAGAGGGTTTGTTTGGAGAATGCTGTTAACCACACAGGAAGTTAGCAGCATTAATATTTCTAACTGTCACCCGGGCAACCAGCAGTGCTCTGCTGAAGCACTTCTACACCCTCATGTCACTTCACATGCAATGCTAAGTGACACGAGGGGGATTCTTTTTTTTTTTAACCTTTATTTTACCAGGAAAGTCCCATTGAAATTAAAAACCTCTTTTTTAAGGGAGTCCCGGGCAAGAGGCAGTAAAAATTTTCAATTAAATAATTCTGCTGTAGACCAGCAAATACAATCTAAACACAAAAACAACTAGCAGAACATAATAGATTTTAGATGATAATTTGTTTTTTAATGTAAGTATTATCAGATCCTTTCAGTAATAATTGATATGCAGCTGAAACTTTTCCCTCAAGGCCAGTAGTTTATTCTAAGGACTGAACGGTGGTGTGGAGGTTAATACTGTAACCACACAGCAAAAGGATATCCAGTTTGAGTCTGTGTGGCGTCTGTGTTACATGTCTGATATTTCTCACCTGGGACAAATTCCTTACACACAATGAGCCATTAGAAACAGTTTGTTGTTGTGAGTTTGTAGGGCGTGTCCTACATGTTGCTCATGCATAAATCTGCTGCTTAGAAACTCCTACCACATTAAAAAATTAGGTGTTAGTGGTTTACCGAGGTCGTGGTGTCTGATGCAGGTCTTGAGGCCAGACAGGAAGTGATCTTGTTCCTCCTTCTGTTGAAACAGGAAGCAGGTGCGGCCTGAGTAAGGCAGGTGGAGATAAACAGCGAACATATCTGGAGATGTCACCACTGAAGAAGAGTCGTCTTTCACTCCTGGACACAAACGTAAACACACACAGACCGATGAGGGAAAGTTTCAATAAACTGGTTCAGACTTTTATAACTTTACAATTTTCACAAGCTTCTCAAAACTTGAATATAAAAAGTTTCATAAGGGGGCGGGTCTTAAAACGTATATTGCTCTCATTTAACTTCCTTATGTTCCTTGTCCAGTTATATATGGCTTAGAATTACATGTTTAAATGTCAAGAAAAAAAAGTAAATCAAAATAAAGTTTAAATGTCCTTAATGCTTCCTCAACTCAGTTTATTTCTGCTCTTTCATGTATTAATTAGGATTTCCTCAGTAATTTTATTTATCTTTAGACTTAAAAATTCTGATTTTAAACTTTGTTCTTCATGTGCAGATTTTCATGCATCTACTCAGATTGACAGCATGTGTTTTGACCATGAAATGTGTAGATTATAATGTTTAGAGGACATCATGCTGATAATATGACACACACCACCAGTGAGTAGCAGTTTAAGGAGTGACACACTAAAGTCCAGTGTGGTGTTCTGTGTACAAACAGTGGCTGTCCACTGTAGAGATCACGACACATAAAGGGGTTAATCCCAAGTTTTAGATAAACGTAGCATGATGTTCATTGTGCCAGTTATTTGTGATAAACAGTGGAACCGTTGCTAAGTGGGGACGACTGCGTGAGGCCAATCGTGGGTAAATTTCGATCCACCTATGACTCATAACTTCCTCTTAACCAAGAAAACAAGATGGTTGTTGTGCACATAATACAGTATAAAAGTTTTAAATCAATTTCCACAATCGAATTATTAAATGTGTATGTAACGTCATCTGTTATTGGGATCTACCAGAATCAGGTTTGGACAGCTGTGTGTTAATTGTGTGGCTGTTTTACTCTTTGCATAATTTCTCAGTGGAAACTTTTAAAAAGCACCTAAAAATATATTTGTTTGGACACACTAGCCCAGTCTGACCCAGAATTGTTTGGTTGTTCTTATTGTATTTATTCGATTGCATGTTCTTTTATTTCTACGACTGTGAAGCACTTTGCGACTCCTATTTGTGTAAAACTCTATACTGTATAAATAAAGCTAACTTATACCTCTCTACCCAGGAAATCATTAACACACAGTGAGTCCATCACTGCAGAGGATCTGTATTTATTACACCTACAAAATACCTGAGATTTAACTTGCTGTTCTTATTAAATACCGTTAAGGATCCCTGTGCAGGTTTTCTCCAGCTGAGCTTTGGACTCTTCATCACTGGTGAACACAACACCTCCGGCTGGCTGCAGGACCAACTTAGCTGCACATCCGCGACTAAAAGTCTGAACAAGATTTAAATCAATTAGACTGCAGTTATTGTGGTTTTGAGTCAGCTGTTTATTTCTGAGTGTTTTACCTCTGCACTGTCATGAATTTCCACTCTGTAGTTTCTTCTCAGGACGATGTGTCTCACTCTGCCTTTCTTTCCCTGCTCGTCCCAGCAGGAGAACTTCACACTCCCCTGGTACAGAACTTCATCTGGATCATACTTAGGCTTGAAATACACACACACACATTTTACACACCTGAGTAAACTTTATTAAGTGTATGTAAAATGTATGTAAAAAAGAATTAGCACATGTCATTTTCTGAGTCTGAATATTAAACATGTGGAGATACCCTGTGGCTTAGCAACAGGCCCCGCCCCTCTTTCTTTGGCTCCAACTCTTGGTGGATGTGTTCAAGGTAGGTGACAGAATACTGCTGACGGTAAAACACACTGAAACTCTGAAAGGATTTCTCAACAAGCTCTGCAAACACACAAACAAGAATTATTCAGTTCAACACAACAACCAGGCAACAAAACAACTATCTAATAAAACATGGTTTATTTTTATACAGTGGGGCAAAAAAGTATTTAGTCAGCCACCAATTGTGTAAGTTCTCCCACTTAAAAAGATCAGAGAGGCCTGTAATTTTCATCATAGGTATACCTCAACTATGAGAGACAAAATGAGGAAAAAAATCCAGAAAATCACATTGTCTGATTTTTAAAGAATTTATTTGCAAATTATGGTGGAAAATAAGTATTTGGTCAATAACAAAAGTTAATCTCAATACTTTGTTATATAGCCTTTGTTGGCAATGACAGAGGTCAAACGTTTTCTGTAAGTCTTCACAAGGTTTTCACACACTGTTGCTGGTATTTTGGCCCATTCCTCCATGCAGATCTCCTCTAGAGCAGTGATGTTTTGGGGCTGACGCTGGGCAACACGGACTTTCAACTCCCTCCAGAGATTTTCTATGGGGTTGAGATCTGGAGACTGGCTAGGCCACTCCAGGACCTTGAAATGCTTCTTACGAAGCCACTCCTTCGTTGCCCGGGCGGTGTGTTTGGGATCATTGTCATGCTGAAAGACCCAGCCACGTCTCATTTTCAATGCCCTTGCTGATGGAAGGAGGTTTTCACTCAAAATCTTACGATACATGGCCCCATTCATTCTTTCCTTTACACGGATCAGTCATCCTGGTCCCCTTGCAGAAAAACAGCCCCAAAGCATGATGTTTCCACCCCCATGCTTTACAGTAGGTATGGTGTTCTTTGGATCCAACTCAGCATTCTTTCCCCTCCAAACACGACAAGTTGAGTTTCTACCAAAAAGTTCTATTTTGGTTTCATCTGACCATATGATGTTCTCCCAATCCTCTTCTGGATCATCCAAATGCTCTCTAGCAAACCGCAGACGGGCCTGGACGTGTCCTGGCTTCAGCAGGGGGACACGTCTGGCACTGCAGGATTTGAGTCCCTGGCGGCGTAGTGTGTTACTGATGGTAGCCTTTGTTACTTTGGTCCCAGCTCTCTGCAGGTCATTCACTAGGTCCCTCCGTGTGGTTCTGGGATTTTTGCTCACCGTTCTTGTGATCATTTTGACCCCACGGGGTGAGATCTTGCGTGGAGCCCCAGATCGAGGGAGATTATCAGTGGTCTTGTATGTCTTCCATTTTCTAATAATTGCTCCCACAGTTGATTTCTTCACACCAAGCTGCTTACCTATTGCAGATTCAGTCTTCCCAGCCTGGTGAAGGTCTACAATTTTGTTTCTGGTGTCCTTTGACAGCTCTTTGGTCTTGGCCATAGTGGAGTTTGGAGCGTGACTGTTTGAGGTTGTGGACAGGTGTCTTTTATACTGATAACGAGTTCACACAGGTGCCATTAATACAGGTAACGAGTGGAGGACCGAGGAGCCTCTTAAAGAAGTTACAGGTCTGTGAAAGCCAGAAATCTTACTTGTTTGTAGGTGACCAAATACTTATTTTCCACCATAATTTGCAAATAAATTCCTTAAAAATCAGACAATGTGATTTTCTGGATTTTTTTTCCTCATTTTGTCTCTCATAGTTGAGGTATACCTATGATGAAAATTACAGGCCTCTCTGATCTTTTTAAGTGGGAG
Organism: Pachypanchax playfairii; assembly: GCA_006937955.1. Classification (NCBI taxonomy): domain Eukaryota; kingdom Metazoa; phylum Chordata; class Actinopteri; order Cyprinodontiformes; family Aplocheilidae; genus Pachypanchax; species Pachypanchax playfairii. Next base: position 1,023,724 of record SSNP01000111.1, on the reverse strand, counting down.
AACTTACACAATTGGTGGCTGACTAAATACTTTTTTGCCCCACTGTATATATACCACAGCAGATAATTTAACTATTAGCTTTTGTATATGGATTACAATAACTTATTTCTAACTGTGACTAAAATTGGCTTCAGTTCATTTTGGTTCAGTTTCTTTTTAAGGTGTCGAGTCACCACCAAGTTGTCTCAGGACTCTGTAACAAGACAAGTCCAGTTCATTCCAGTTACAGCTTGAACCAGGACGTTCACACTGTCCGATTCAGTTCTAATGTATTACAGATTATACACTTTCGGTCTGTTAACAGAAGTTAACATGGTGTTCACTAAAGCAGCAACTTTAGAAACTGTTGTCTTGCAGTGAGAAGGTCCTGGTTTGGAACCGGGTCCTTTCTACATGGAGTTTGCATGTTCTCCTCATGCATATGTGGGTTCTCTCCAGGGACTCTGGCTTCCACACAAAGACCAAAAGAATGCATGAGGCTAACTGGCAATTTTAAATTGTCTTTAGGTGTGAGCGGTTGTCTGTCTCCGAGTCTCTGTGATGGACTGGCAACTTATCTAGGTGTAGCCCCGCCCCTCGCCCAGTGACAGCTGGAGAAACTAAATTTCACATCCCAAACAGATCAGATTGTTATTTGGTTGAAAGTCCAACATTTGACAGTCACCTGCGTGAAATCATTTGCAAAAAAAAACAAAACAAAAACAGTCTTTTGTTCATGAATTTGCTTTTACAGTCTATAACTTTAGAACCTACAGTGCAGACCAAAAGTCTGTACTGTAGGTTCAATCTCACTGTATTTATCCGCTCTGCTTCTTGTTTTAAAGATAAACACCACAAAGCTGTCAACCAGCTGCATGACACAAACTGTTGTACCACAAAAAAACAGCTGCAGTTTGTCTATTTAATTTAGACATTCATCATTAAGAGAACAAGAATCACACCTACAGAGAATAAACAACCTCATGTAGATAAATAACTCTGAACACTGAGATTCTTTCAGAATGAGGGTTTTACTCTTAATGACTCAGTAAGTTGGTTGTTCATGTTTGATCAAAAGTAACTATGAGTGAGATACAATGTTCAGTCTGCAGTACAGTCAGAAACCTGGTGATGTATTCATGTAATATCAATAGAAACAGCTGTACAGGTGGAGCAGCTGCAGAAGGTAAAAGGTCTTTTACATGTTTGTGTATTTGAGGTGAGGAGACGTCGTGTTCTCCGAGCAAACAGCTTTTAGGAGATTCCTGAAACTTCTGCCTTCAGATGATCTACAGGCTTGTTTATGTAACAGATACAAAACATTTAACATGTCTGCATGTGCATCTCAAACATCTTCTCCTTATGAGCTTCGGTCTTTATGAGTCCAAATCTGGATCTTGTTTTTTTTAAATCACGTTTTTGAGAAAAATAACTTTTTCCACATGTTTGAAAGCAAATTGTTTTAATCTGTCATTTCTAATCTGTTTGCAGCATCACACATTCTTTGGAGCAGCTTCCCTTTCATCTCACAAACTGACCAACACACAGAGGATCAGACAACCCATAATAATATAATAAGTGGAAATAGCTGCAATTATGTCCTAGTCTGCTGAGAAGGTTGGTGACAGGATGTGTCTGGGCTGATAATCTGTATGAGAATGTTCACAAAAAAAAATCTAAAAGTCATTTACACTGAAGTTTTAACTGGTTTACATCTTTATTGTATTATCAAGAATAAACTTTTTATCATTACACATGAAATTCTGCTTCCTTTTCCATCCACTGTGCTATCATACTGAAGTCATCCTTGTGGTTATGGTGGTTAAAGTGACTGCATGGCCCCACAGCTGCAATGTCCTCTGCGTAATTCGGAGGACATTTTGCTGATATCACTCCCCTCCCCACGCTTCCTGTCTGTGTCTTTGCTGAAACTCGTTAACTAAAGTCAAAAAACTTTCAAACACATAAAAATTGATCTAACAAAGCCTTAATATCTTTCTGCCAGTAGTTTAACTCTGTTGTTCTGATGCGTTTGGGTTTTTAGGAAACACAAATTTACCAGAGCAGCTTTCATTAGATCATTAGATATTAACGTGAGTAACATATGCTAATGAAATGTTTAAAAATAAAAGCCTTTTCAGTTGTTTCTAAAACTTCAGCATGATGGTACTTGAACAACATCCCCAAACTTGTATCATTTCACCACTTCATCATTTAGCATCTCAACACTCTTTCTCTGTTTATCTGTTTTCAGGAAACTCACATGAGCCATTCTGAGCACGTCAAATTTAAATAAGGAGTTCTGTCTTCGTTACCTTTGATGTGGTTGATTTTAGCTTCATCCAGCAGCCCAGAGGAAGATGCTCCCATGTTGTTTCTCCTTTTTTTATCTATGAAAGAAGCATCAACTAAATGTTTGCACGGTGTGCGCAGGAACACATGACAATTGAGCAACTTGCCCTGAAGGTTGAGCTCAGCTCATTTCCTCCTTTCTCAGTAACTCTGAGTGTGTCTGTGTGTGTGTGGTAAGTTGGGCAGGACTACTACAATGTGAGGTGAAATGTGGCAACACAAGTGTCACAGCTGTCATAGCAGGTCCATCTGGTGGCAAGTCTGAATACAAACAGCTGTTTACTGATGATTTCTTCTTCTTCTCACTTCTTAATCTGAACTGTGTAGCCAAACACGTTTTCATTTGCTTTTTAGGCAGAAACAGTGATTTAGACTTGAAAGAGTACGAAGCAGGTGCACTGACGAGGGCTGCAGATAACCAACAGGAGTGGAATGCAGGTCTCATTAATACACCTGAGATAGTCCTGCTCTTTGAAGTCAAGATGTCTACTGTGAATTACAATGGTGACCTTTTTCAGCCTTCTAATAAAACCTACAGAGACATTCAGTTTTATATTTATATACCTGGATGTGAGTTTAGGTTCATTTTAAACTCAGTTAAATTATTTTTAACAAGTTAAATGTGGACTCTAGTGTGATTAATATCATTTGTGGGAAGTGAAATGTCATTTTATTTTATTAAATGTTCTGAATTCACAACAAAAACACACAAGTTCACTTGTTTGAGCCTGAACTACAGAGTCTGGTTGATAACTTCCTTCTAAGTTGGAAACTGAAACAGGGAAAATGAGCAACATTCACCAGCTGTTTGAACAGAACTGATGTGATGACGAGACGACAGAAAACCCCAGAGTTTGAGTTTACGGCTGATGCTGTTTGGATCAGGATCACAGAATGATGGCCGAGCTCAGCAGGTGACCCTCACTGAAAGACCCCTGTCAGACAGGAAAAAGGCTTTCTCCCAAAAACTACATGGAGAGGAAGAATGCTTAAAAAAAAAACACCAAGAAAAACTCCTTTACAAAAGAAAATTGAATAAGAATCAGATTAAAACATCTGGTTCAAACTTCACCAGGATTTTAGATTTAAAATTGTTCCATATTTATAAGTAAAATGCATTTGTGGGTTGAGCAGCAGAGTAAGTGGGTTGTGGAGGATAATTGTGCTATAAAACATCCTGAGACGTTAAAATCTGTGTGGAGGTCCTTCATCAGGAATAAGAGCTGCTCAGTTCTCAGTTTGGTAAAATAATCCCTTTCAAACAGCGTCTGTCTGATTCTACCAATCAGGATCTCTGTTTGTTCGCCACAAAACTAACAGATGCTGTGATTGGCTGGTATCACTGACATGGTCCTGCATGCTGAGAGTCCAACCTGAAGTCTCTCTGATCCTCCGGAGACCCGTCAGTCCGCCGGTGCTGCTCGGTTCACCGGCGACACGAATATAATCTCATTTATTTAATGAACTTGATTTTAAAAAAAAAACAAACAGAGCAGATCGCACTTTGTTTACTTGTATTTTTATTATTTTTAACTGAACTTCTTAAAGGAAATAAAACTCAAGTTTATCGGACTGTTGATTATTTTACTGTTTTCTGGCCACATTTAATCTTCCTGATAATTACTTGAGACCAGTTTACACACATTACTGCTGTTTGTCTCCTGCTTCTGTGAGATGAGGCGCTTTCTGTCTCTGCTGCTTCTCTGCTGCGCTTTGAGGAGACTCGGTGCTCTGGAGGCGGATTCAAGTCTGGACTCAGACCGGGAAACACTGTGGCCCACCGAGGAGCTCAGTAAGCCGGACAACGGTGCTTCCTCTTCGGATAAATCACAGGAGAGTCAGCGGGCAGGTGAGCTCCAGCTTCCCGGGAGAGAGCCTCTGGTTGGAGGCGTGGAGGCTCTGCAGCCCACCGCCGAGCCTCTGGGAGATGAACTGGACAACCAGGAGAACATAATAACTCAGGTCAGTGTTATTATAGAGAGAGAGTTTATTTCTAATGCCTCACAGTTTCACTTTAATTTCAAAATCAGTATGTGCAAAATAATGGAGTAAAACACAAGACAAACATGTCTGATTGTGAATCAGCTGTTGAACTGTATAAAATAAGTTTAATGTTTTATTTTTTATTTTTTAGTAGATCATCATGATATGAGGTTTTAAACTGCAGCGAAGGAAGTGTTTAACTTTCCTTTCTCCAACATCCCATTCCCATCAGTCACGAAGCAAAGAGTCCTCAGTGGTTTCTTTCTGTCACTTCTCCAAAACTTTTCAACTTCATCACACCGAACCCTCAAGAGACAAAAGCCTTTATACATTTAGGAGTTGTGCTGCATCTGAAATTGCTCCTTAAAAAATCCACATGAAATGGATTTTTTTTTTCTTAATTGCAAAATAAGTCAGAACTTGGTTTCTTTTTTAAACACATCCAAACCCTCTGATTGTCAGTTCAGGGAAATGATGGGAAACACCAGAGCTTTGTGTGTGTTCTTCCACACATTGGTGACAGTGTGCATCTTTTTGGTGGTTGGTTATGTAACATCCTCCAAACTCTTTCCAAACCCTCCAAAACTGCCTGGAGAGATGCAGCACTGCTGTAGCTGCACGTCATCAAACATGCTGCATATATAGTTCAGGCCAGCGTGGAGAGTTTCAGCTCTTTGGATTTGAAAAATACATAAGAGAAAAATTGGTCTTGCTCTCTCTCTTTCAGCTACTGGGAGACTACGACAAAGTCAAAACTGTGTCATCCGGGTCAGACTGTGTGTGTCGCTGTGTTGTTCGACCAATCAGACGATCTGACTGCAGCAGTGTCTCTGATGGATCTCCATCCCGGGATTTTTACACTGTTGAGACAATCACCAAGGGAACAGACTGTAAGAAGTGTGTGTGCATGGCGCCACCTTCAGCTGTCAACCCCTGCGAGGGAGAATACAGGTTTAAAAAGCTACAGGAGGCGAGCAAAGACGACATCAAGGTGAAAAAATCCCACTGGCTTTTTAAACACACACTTTCAAGTTGTTTTGAATGTGGATGTTTTCCATAATGAACGGTTTCTTCTTTCTTTGACCTTCTTCTAGCTGGCTACCATCATGGACTTGTTGGAAGGCTCTCTGTATGGACTGGACTTGTTAAAGCTCCAGTCTGTCACCACCAAGCTGCTGGACCGGGTCGACAACATGGAGAAGGTGACTGGACATGGACGGTCCTGCTTTGAGGACAGAATTAACAGCCTGATTTGCTAAATAAGAGTCTGAAAATTCTACTTCTTTTTACTTTTTATGCTGCAGGTTTTTGAGGAAAGTACAAATCCTTTTAAAGAGGTAGAGCTCGTTTTGGGTCAAATGTACGTCACTACAGAAAACAATGATCCATTAACTGTTGAAAGAAGCAGATTTGTTTTTTGTGTTTGGTTCTTTCTTTTATTAGTTTCAAACATCTGTAAAGAGTAACTATATTATCCCTCAAACAAGAACGTTCTACTATGTTCACCTACTACTTCCACCAAAGTTTCCACTGATGGCATTTTGCAACAGAAACACGTTTAATTAGTTTAAAATTAAGCAATTTAAAAAAAAATCCAAGACAAAGTGCTGCAGTGTATCAAAGTTATTGATTAAATAAAGATCCACCTGAAGTATTTAGCATTTTACATTAATGGATTTTATTGTGAAGTAAATAATGTCACGAAAAAGGCAAATAAAGAAAAGTGTTTGGGTTTTTGTGCAAACATTAGATACCAGTTGCACCTTTAATCGTAAATTGTGCAGAACTGCAGAACTTGTGCAGAACATTCTTCCATGGAAGTGTGAAAGTTTATCTTTCCCTCAGGATTTTTACAGATTTAAAAATACTGGATTGAGACCACGTCATCACTTTTAATCCTTGTATTTCTTTTTACTTTGTCAGCGTGTGAATTTTACTTCAGGATAGTCTTAAACATTTAAACTACATTTTGCTGTTTATAAACACTCTCAGGTTTTTACACGGAACATAACTGAAATAATGAGAGAGAAAGAGCGCGTGAAGGAGAAAACAAAAGAGAAGGAAAAAGAGAAGAAAACTCAGCAGAAGAAAAGGAAAACGAATGATTTGGATCGTTCTGGGTCTAAAAGTGGAGCAGCTGCTCACGCCAACAAGCAGGTATCATTTATTCAATCAAACTGTAAATCACATAAACATTTCCTGTGTTCTTTAACTAAGATCAATGGTTTTTGTTGTAGAAGAATAATGGCAGCCAGGTGAAGAAAAACCAACAAGGAGATGGTGTGGATCAACAGCAGCCTCCCAGAAATGAGACAGAAACTAAAAATCCAGTCAAAGACATGAATAACGTGTTCATCAAAGGAGTTACGTTCTACAAGGCAGATGAAGAGAACTATGAAGGAGAGGAGGAGCCAAAAAGACGGAGAGGAAAGATTAGTAAGTGCAACTCCTTGAGTGGTACTTCTGTCTTATTGAAACAAGAATATAAACATGGTTTTATTGTCTTTTAGCTTCTGGAACCACAAATACTGAAGATGACTCATTGATGTTTGACCAGCTGTCACCTGTCGCCAAAAGACCAACTTCTCCAGAAGAATCCAACCAGTCCATATCGAAAGATGATTCACCTACCGGACGACCAAACACTTCCTCAACAACCAAACCGACCCCCGTCAAACCACCTGATCAGATCAACCCTACGGACCCCCAACAAACAACCAAACTCCCAACCACGTCCCGACAAGCAACCGTCAGAGCTACTCCGTCACCCGTCACCGCCCGCACCTCCTCACCATTAGATACCGGTATCAGTTCACCCACTGAGTCACTTCTCTCTGCAGCGTCTCACCCAAGACCCAAAAGTCGACTCAGTTGGACAGAAAGTCCTGCTGACCAACCCAAAGCCACCAAAAAACCAGGTAGAGTTACACAAACATCATGATCACCCTCAGATGAAGCACATACCTTTGACTGACCGTGTCACAGTCTGGATGGACCAGATGTTACTGAACACTAAGTTTTAGATAAGACTCCTCCCACACACAGAGGTCTGAAGAGGGACAAACTCAGAACCAGCTAAGTATTTCTGGGAATAATCTGGTTCACAAAACAGCTAATTTATACACAGCAGGTTTAGTCTAGAAGTTTCTGCTCGTCTGTGCAGATGATACATGGATGATACATGGATGATACATGGATGATACATGGATGATACATGGATGATACATGGATGATACATGGATGATACATAGATGATACATGGATGATACATAGATGATACATGGATGATACATGGATGATACATGGATGATACATAGATGATACATGGATGATACATAGATGATACATGGATGATACATAGATAATACATGGATGGTACATGGATGATACATAGATGATACATGGATGGTACATGTTTCAGATCCGTGTTCATAGCGTGTCGTCTTACAGGTGTGTGTAAGGACACAGTAGCCAGCATCTCAGAGCCGGTCCAGCAGAACTCCTATGGTCTCCGCGATGGAGCCTGGATGAGAGATGCACGTGGCCATGGCAACGTCATCTACGTTACCATTGGTCACTATGGCAACAGTCTACTGGAGTTTCGAGACATGGACACTTTCAAATCAGGTAAAGACAAACTGTTTCCACTGAGACCAAATCATGATGGTCACTGCTTGATGGAAGTGTCTCTTACAACAACCGTCATGTTTAATCTCATCCTGGATCAGTGATGCTGTTACCAGCATCCTTTACTTACTGAGTATCTAAGATTGATGTGCTTAATGATTCAGTTAGAAGTTTTGGCAGCTTGGAATTTGAACTCTTTGTTGTTGTAATTGCAGTTCCAATGACACGTACTGAAAACAGTTAAACAGAAACACGTGTCGGTGTTTTGAGGCAGCTACGTTTGGTCCAAACTCGACCAGTTGCAACAGATTTGTTACTCGTAAGAGGAACTTTGCCTCCAGCATTAACATGTTTAATTTCTCAGAACAACAAACTGTGCAGCTACTACGTAACTGTTCCAGATGAAGTCCTGCATCTTATATTCTGAATACTTAACAATAATTATGCATTATTATAACACCCAGATTGTTTCTGTATGTGTTTTGGTTTCCAGGCAAGGCGAGTAATTCCTACAAACTGCCCTACAGTTTCACTGGAACGGGTCACGTGGTGTTTAATGGAGCCTTCTACTACAACCGAGCGAACACTGGAGAAGTGATGAGATACGACCTGAGACACCGACGCCTGTCTGCCTGGACGACGCTGCATGATGCTGTATTGGAGGAGGAATCTCAAACTGAGGTAAGCCTGGTCAGTTTTAGACATTTGTTAACGAAAAAACAAACAGTAAGAACTAATGGGACTTTCAGGGTCAGTAAAGTTTAATGAAAACTATAAATCACTAAAGAGTTCATGAGAACTTTAAGTAAAAGATAAAAACAAGTAAAAGAACCTAAAGTTTGTATTAGTTTTAGGATCTGGGAGACTGACGACATGTTGTATCTGCCAGGTGGAGTTTGCTGTCGATGAGTCTGGCCTCTGGTTGCTCTACCCTGCTCTGGACACCGAGGGCTTCCATCGGGAAGTCATCCTGCTCGTCCACCTCCATCCCCAAGACCTTCAGCCCATACGTACCTTTCGCACTGGGCTCCGGCGCGGTCACTATGGCAACACTTTCTTAGTGTGTGGTGTGCTTTATGCGGTGGATAGCATGGAGCATCGCTACGCTAACGTGACATATGCCTTCGACACGCACACGTTTACACACACCATGCCAAGCCTGGCGTTTACTAACATGCACACGCACACGTCCCAGCTGGCGTATTGCCCTCTGGACAAGAAACTGTACGCGTGGGACAATGGGCACCAGATGAGATATGATGTCATCTTTGCATATTAACATGTAACTGAAGATCAACCATTGAGCTAAAATAACAGATATTTTGTTTCTGAATGACTGTAGATCAGTCGGTTGTCTCAAACACCAGCAGCTGCGGCTGCTTGAAACAGAGTAGGACAGGAAATCGCTCCAAACTAAAGCGCCAATTAGCGCAAATTAACCACTTAGATCGTTCTTAAATTTACCTTAATAACACAGCTTTTATAGAAGAGGCTTCATAAGGTTCAGAAGCTCATTTGCATAAAACAATCACCCCATAAATAACATGATGTAACCCCGTATGAGTGCAGCGGCAATCAACCATTTCATGCCTGAAATACAATGTTATCGTTTAAAGCAGTTCTAAATAACTTTTCTGCAGCCGTGTCTCAGACGGCCATTGCTGGAACTGGTGTTCTGCAGAAATATGCTACCTGTTGAGATGTGCTACCGATTCCTGCTGCACATGTGCCGTTTTACAGTCTTGACTTCAATAAACAGATTTATCATTTAGTTTTGTTTCTATATTTTTCCATAAATACATTTTACCTACCAAATAAATTCTCCCAGGACAGGAACACTAAATATGATGTTATTTTTTACTTTCTTTGTGTTGTCAGAGCGACAACGAGGAGAGGAACCCAACAATGGCTGATAACGATCCAGAGGGCTATTATATAGAAAATATCAGAGAAAGATCATAAAAATATTATTATATAATTAACAGGACACACTCACCATAAACAAGAATACTGTATAAACTTTGAATGACATCTCATTTTGAAATAAGTCGTCAATTCGCACTATGGCGGCATTTTTCATAAATCATCAGAACACCGTCACGGCCACGACCCGAGCAATTGAACTTATAGTGTAATATAAGGGAGACCAGAGGCGTCCAGATTGTCTAATATGAAGCTGAACATGTTTTTCGGTGAGAATCCACTTAGACATGTTTCATAACTGTCATTTAAAGTTGTAAAATTTATTTTGTTCAGCTTTAAGAATTTTTGCTTAAGTGTTTTATTTTTCGTTAAGCATCAAAAATAGAACTTTGAACTTCATTTAGACTTTTTATACTTTTCCGAAAGGTTTTGATGCGTCTGCTCAGGTGGACTATGTGACTATGGAACATGGATATTTTCATTATTCCTATAATATTATAAGAAAACACACACTCCCAGTGGGTAATAGTTTATGGAGTGACATTCTAAAGTTCAGTAGTTTTTGTTCACATACCCAAACATGTATTAGAAAACAGCTGTTCAGTAACTGTTTACTCTGCATGAAAAGGTTAAAAAGGCATGAAATTAGACTGATTGCAAATAAAACAGATCTGATTTCAGAATGTTTGAGGGTTTACCAGTGATGGTGACGGGTCACATCGTGAAGCTACTTTTAAAGACATTCTGCTCTGAAGTAGCTTTTTACATCGTGACTAAAACCTTTGTAAACCTGAGTTATCGTCTCAGGTTTAAAACAACGTTTTTAAACAGGGACATAAAAGTAATCACACATAAAGAAGAGAAACTTTTATGCTCTTGTAAAATCTACTCTAGTCTCCTTTACAGTCATTTTGACCAATTTAAAAAAATATTGAGTTTCTGTTTACTGATAAACTTCCAGTTTTCCACAACCTGGACTTTTGATAGACTGATAGTGTTTTTATTTTAAAGAACTGTTGACATAAGCTGAATCCAGATGAATCCTTTCTACTTGCATCCAACAGTAGCATGATTTGGGGACGTTTGTACTGTACTTTATAAGACTGTTAATGTAATAGTTTTCACGTCACATAATGTTTTATTTTCCAAATTCTAAGACAAAGTTGGTTCTGACCATCCAACTGCAAGTTTTTCTTTTTGATGTTCTAATTTATAATAAAATGTTTCAAAAGATTAAAGTGATTCTTTTCTCACTTTCACCCTTTGTTCTCTTTCACACTTCATCCCCCTCTCCATGGCTGTCCAGCCGGTGGTGGACGGTATTTTTGGGGTCTGATTTAGTTTTCCTGGAAGCAGTGGAGCCACTGGAAGGATCCCAGGATGGAAAATAAGCTACGAGCCAGATGCTGGTGAACTGGGAGAGCTCAGGGCTCAGACCAGACTCTTCCTTTTTATATATGCTTGTAAGCTTCATGTAGATTCACACAGGGTGACAGATTACTGTTTTTAAATCAAACAGCCTTCGCGTGTCCTTCTAACCAGTTCAGTTGTCTTAGTATGAAACAACAGAAAACAGTGTGTGATGGATTTAAAACAACAAGGTTTCAAAGCCCCAGAGCAGACGGGGAGTTCTTATCTGCCTCATGGACAACTTGATGGGCCCTCTGCACCCACGCTGCAGCTATGGACACATGGTTTAATGGACTCTGGAGAACACACACACACACACACACACACTTTCCAGGAAAACATGGAAAATATCTATTACCTCTTTAACCCACCCTCTACCTTATTTTTGCAGCATTTTGCTCATAATGGTGATGCAGCATGCTGGTATTGTTTGTCACAAAAGTTTAAATAAAGTTGTAAAAAAAACATTTTACAAATTAACTGCAAACATACAAAACTTTGGAAAAATGTCCTGCTGATGTTCTTTTGATCCTCTGGTAATGACATCAAAAGTTATATAACCCTCATGTTTTTGTGTGTGTGTGTGTGTGTGTGTGTGTGTGTGTGTGTGTGTGTGTGTGTGTGTGTGTGTGTGTGTGTGTGTGTGTGTGTGTGTGTGTGTGTGTGTGTGTGTGTGTGTGTGTGTGTGTGTGTGTGTGTGTGTGTGTGTGTGTGTGTGTGTGTGTGTGTGTGTGTGTGTGTGTGTGTGTGGGTTTGTATTTCTGATAGATCAGTAATGGTTAAGGTTAGGAAAAGGGTTTGGGTTAGGTATAAATCTAGTTACTAAAATCAATGGAAGTCAATGGACGGTCCCCATAAGGATAACAAAACACACTTGTGTGTGTGTGCATGTGTATGTGTGTGGGTGTGTTTGGGTGTGTGTGTGTGTATGTGTGGGTGTGTGGTGAATGACCACCTACCAGCTAGCAGGGTGCAGAAGAAAGACCCACATTCACAGCAGCTCAGAAGACTGAGCAGTGATGTTTGTGCACATTCTGAGCAACAGTTAGTTTTTTAATTATTTGCGCTGAAATTTTTGAATGCCTAAGAACCACACACACACACACACACACACACACACACACAAAAGCTAAATATACTATTAGTCCATCTTTACAGAAGCTATACATCTGCTTCACAGCACACAGTGTCTGGTTTAAAGACAGCAGCTGTATCTAAATATTCCTGAGTCAAATCTGAACAAAGAAAAAGGTTTGAGACAAATTTGAAAGCAGATCAAAGAGATCACAGATCCATCTGTGGTAAGAGTTTTTATTTTAGCAGAGAAGAAATATGTTACCCCAGTTTGGGGAACTTGGGATTCGATGAAAATACACCAGTGAGAAAATGTGCTGCTTGATTATGTTGATAATTATTTATCCCAATACATTTCCACCCATAAGCTGTTCTTTTGACACACTCACGCACAACATACACATTAATTCAACAATGTCACTTTCGAACATCTTTAAATAGATCTAACTATTTTAACGACATGATAAACTTGGTTGGTCTTGATGGTGGTGAAACATCTTCATGACAGTGATGTCTTCCTTCCCTGTTCATCATCACGTCTGTCTGGATCACATCCCGGCTGACTGAAGGAACACACCCACCTTTTAGGGACAGTTTTATTAAAATAAATTTGTTTATATATTTATATTAAACATGACAAAAGAGCAAAGAGTGAAGCAAAATATACACAAAGCTAAAATAAAATAAAATAAAAAAGAGTGAGTTTAGAAAGTTAAAAGTCCTGGAAAACAGTGCAGACATCACAGTGATGTTATAAACATTAAAAACTCATTTTGTTTGGCTGAATTTCAACTTGATTTTATATGAAGAGTGAAAAAATATTCTGCCAAAGAAACATCTGCGTAGTAAAAGTGCAGCACAGATCAGATACAAATAAATGGAGATTATTTATATTTTCTAGGTTAAAGTGAGTCATGAACACTTGAGACTGTGTTTGGAGTTCAGCATCATTGATTATTATTTCTTATTGTGTTTCTGAAATAATTTCTCCAAGTTGGAAACTGCAGGTTTTTTTCAGGCTTTAAATACTTTTAAGTACACAGCAGCTTTTTATTGACTCTGGTGATTGATTTGTTGATTGCAAATAAATATCAGAAAACTAAACTGAACATTAAACTTGGCCCATTTTCACTAAATGTTCTTACAGATTTGTTCCACAGATGCAGCCACAAACAGAACCAGGTGTGAGGTTCTGCCAGCAGGACTGAGCTGCATTCAATCAGTTTCCCACATGTGAACTGTGAGATGTCGCCACACAGCATCAACGCCTCTTTATCAGGTTTCTACCACAGTTCAGTGTTTTCCACAGAACGATCACAAAATGTTTCACACTCTGGGAAAATAAAAATAAATTATGTTGATCATCTTCCTGCACAAGAACTCAAAAAGTGTTGTTAAAATATTTACTTCCACACAGATTTCTTCTGTTTTGACTTTATGTTCACACATTTCAGTATCAAACAAAGAAAATATGAGTAAATACAAAACCATGTTTTAAGATGATTATTTCATTTGGATATATTTATTCCCTTTAATAATTTAAAACATCATTTAAAACATTTTGTATTTACTCTAAGTTTGTCTTTAGATTTACAATATTTAGGTGCAAAAAAGGAGAAATCTGTGAGGGTGTAAATACTTTTGTACATAGTTTTTCTTAATGTACATATAAAATGATCTAAAAACTTTTTGAACATTAGTGTGAAGTGTTTGGGAGCAACTTGGTGTTGTTGTTTCTGTTGCAAACTGAGGTTTGAGTTTGAATCCAGACTAGAAAGAAGAACGATGGGAAAAGAGCAAAGATGGAGGGCTGGAATGAAAACTAATCAAGAGGAAACAGGAGAGGAGAGATGAAGAAGAGGAGGAGAGTTAATGTGTAAAGCAGATGTTAGACTTTAACATCTGGTTTGTTAATCTGAGCATCTCAGACAGAGAAGAATAGATCCAGATCATTGACAGACAGAATGTTTCTGCTGCAGTTAATGGAGATGGCACAGAAAAACACATAATACAGACACAAACCTGTGAAGAATTAGAAAAAAACTTTAAAATGTGTGGAAGCTGGTGTATTAAATCACACTTAAGTCACACCCAGAGGGAAACATTTCTTTTTCAGTCTGTTAGCAGTTCGAAGTCAGAAAGTACAAAAAAGACTAAAAGAAACCTTGTGGAAAAGAGTAAAAATGAGTTCTCCCAAAAATCTGGACTTTGACAAATTCCTACATCTTACAGCCAAAAACATTCTTTTAAAATGATGCTGAAAACCACAGCCAGTAATCACCTTCTCCTGAAAGCTTCAATCAGAGCAGCACAGTTCTTCTCAGTGATTTTTAGGTAGAAATCCTGCCCAGTTTTCTAATGAGCAAAGATCCAGAGACCACAGAGGAGTGAGGTCAAAGGTCATCACATGACATATCATCCATCATGTCACTGTTCTCATGCTGTCCATAAAACTCTTCTTATTTTCGGCAGGTAGATCTGCTCCAGAAGATTTTTCATTAGTGTTTGTGTTGAGTCTGTTTATAAAGTCCAGGACAAACAAACAACTCAGAAGAACATTAAATTAAAAGAATCACTCAATGCATTTTCTCCACTAGCTTTTTACTGTTAAAATCAATCTTGAGTTGAAAGATTTTATAAAATTTGGGCAAAATCTGAGCAATACACACATTTCATGTCCTTTGACCCTAAAACTGCAAGTTTGACAACAGGTTTTTATTGACATGAAAAGAAGAATGATTTACCTGAAGTTTAAGATGTTGCAGGAACTTTCAACTCAGATCCAAATACGAAGGATTTTATGTTGAAAAGTGAGAAAACTTTTCATGCAGAACACAAAGTGCTTCCTAATTAAACCCAATAGGTTGATTAAAAAGCAGATAAAGAGAGTTAAAACAGAATCAAACTGTCTCTAAAACTTTGTCTGAATAAATTGAGATTTTATGCTGAACATCAAATCTTGACTGATTAGAAACAATCTCACACGTGATGACACATGATCTCTCAGCACTCTGATGATTCTCAGCTGCTAAAGACCAAATTTTGGCTCAATATCAGTCAAGTTTAAAGCCATTTTTTTTTCTTTTGGCTACATGGTCAATAAGCTGCGGTGGCTATATTCAACAGGTTGAATAAGAACTTCTGTCCATCATGTAAAAACTGATCGTCCTGCTAAAGTTTCGACATGTTTCTTGTTGCATGTCAGTCATTTTTAAATGTCTTCAGCTTGTATATTTATTTCTGTTAAACCAGCAGTAAATAATGAGAACTCACACTGGAAGGATTCAACATTTGGGACACGGGAAAAAAGAAATCCCTCAACGTTTTCTATTTCCAGCTGCATCTGGTGTCTGAATCATTGCATGTTATTACGGTAATAATTCAACATCAGCTTTATTAGCTGACACACTGCTGCAGATGTTCAGGAGCTTCAAAGTGAGAACATCAGCAGTCCTTGAATGCCAACATCATATCCCTGCTAGTGGCAACAGAACCGCTTAAGTTCATCAGTCCTTGGTACAGACTCATCAGTGACATCATCAAACACTTATTTTCATTAACCTTGTGTTTTATGTTTCTCTCTCAGACCAGAGGAAAAGGGAAGTTATCAGGTTTTGGGGGTTTCCTGTGGAAACTCTTCTCCTTTCTTTTTTCTTGGCTTGTTTACAGTTGAATGATTCAGACATTTACTCCAGCTGGAGATATTCACCAAATAAACTCTGATGTTACTTCAGAAGATATAAAGCAGACGGAGCTGCTCACGTGCAGCAGGATGAGCTCATGATTCCATGTTTCTGATGGCAGATCAGAACTTTTCCACATGAAGTTACAGGCTCATATCTGCAGACCTGTTAGTTACATAACAGTAATATACGGCTGGTGAGAGGATGTTTTATATCAAGAACTCTACTCATGTTATATTTCTTAAACCCCTCCAAAAGGAAAAACTGAAAAGAAAACAGCAGGTGAAAAGAATTCTTTGAGAGGAAGCAGAACCAGCTGTTGATGCCAGCTGCAGATGTTTTAATGAAGCTTTGCTGACATCAGGTGGTTGTCATGTTTTACTACAAGTTGCAGCTCAGCGGAACTTCAGCAGAACTTATTAAAGAAAGGAACATTTTGCAATAAGTACTGTTACAGCTTTGAAAAAATAGTCCCCTAAAACCATCAGTTTAAGATTTAAGCCAGAGTATTTCTTTTTTAAAAAGTCAAAATTAAATATTAACTGAACTAATCAGAGTATTTAGGATGTTTATATATTCTGGTCCCTTATCGTTGACTGGTGTGTAACTGTCTTCATTTAAGTAGTGTAAACTTGTGTGCTGTGTATAAACTCATTACTGTGACCTACAGAAAGGATGTTGGTTCTTTATATCACTGATATGATGCTGCTTTTACAGCTGGACCAGGTAAATAACTTAACCTATAATAGTTTTACCAGGTGACAGTACTGAATCACTTTAAACGCTGAGATTGAACTGAGTCTCATTCAGGTTTGATCAGTGGAGAAGTAAAACCAACAGGGTTTGAGCTTCTGTGTGGCTCAGAGTTCAGTTTTGTTTATAAGAAGGAGGTAAAGGCAACTTCAGGCTTTAAAAGGTAAATATTGTGGATCTACTAGCTGTACTGGAGCTGCTGAAGGATCTGAGTTCGACTCTTTATGGGCACAACAATCACATGCAGTGTGTCCAACTCTGCTGGTAGGAAAAGGATCAATAACAGAACCGCAGCTTGTCCTGAGTGCAGGAACATCTTCCAACCCAGATCAGTTCCTCTTAGTAGTTCATCTACTGAGCCTGAAGGTCTGGACTGTGTGTGTGTGTGTGTGTGTGTGGGTTTGTATTTCTGACCTCCTGGGGACCCGTTTCCTGACTTTTACTATCTTTCTGGGGTCCGAGGGTTCTTGTGGGGACCGAAGCCTGGTCCCCATGAGGGGGACTCCTCTTTTTAGGGTTAGGGGTTAGGTTTATAGGTATGGTGTGAATAGAGTTTTAGTTAGTCTTAGGGTTAGTTATAGATCAGTAATGGTTAAGGTTAGTAAAAGGGTTTGGGTTAGGTATAAATCTAGCTACTAAAATCAATGGAAGTCAATGGACGGTCCCCATAAGGATACCAAAACAAACGTGTGTGTGCGTGTGTGTGTGTGTGTGTGTGTGTGTGGTGTGACTCAGAGGAAGTCAGAGAACATCTGTACATCTGTTTCCTGTAGAGAAGCACAAAGTTCTTAATCTCATTTCAGCTGCATCAGAGAGGACAGAAAGACACGAGGAGCCGTCAGCAAGACAAAAAGGATGTTGACTAGATAGCAGATGTTGCACAAGAGCAGCAAGATCGTGACCAAGCAGATAAAAGTCTTGAAGAAGCTTGAAGGTAGAGCTGAAGATCTGAGATCTCAGCAGAAAAAAAAACAGTGACTCAGATCCAGATGTATGAGGACGAAGCTCAGGAGGATCTAAACCCAGGATCAGAGCCCAGGATCAGAACCAGCTGGTCTGGAGCTGCAGGCAGAGTTTTACTGGTTGATGTTACTGGGAGGTGAACGGTGACTGATGGTTCAACCCTTGCTGCTGTTTGTGAACTCTGACTGAACAAGAACAGAAAGAATTAAAGCAGCTTGTTTGTAAAATGTGTTCTGATCTTTGGTTTTATCACACCAGGCACCTGCAGAACTGCAGCTTTCATCAAATACACGTGTCTACATCCTCACACACACACACACACACACACACACACACACAGACCTGATCTAAAACCCGTTTGAGCTTAAAGCCTTTTTCCAAATCTTTCCAAACATTTTCCTACTTTTAAAAACATCTGGTGGAACTTCTGAATAATAAAAAATGTTTTCTGGATTAAAAATATCTGGGATGAGCCAGAGGTGCGTGCGTGTGTTTTCCTCGTTAAATTTACAATCCTGGAGACCCGACTTCATCTCATTTTAGTGTTAAATAATACGACATAATACAGTCCATTTTTAATCAGGCAATTTCTTATAAATACCTGGAAAAATTGTTTAATTACTTCATAAGCTGTATTTATTGAATTTTTTGGGATGTCTTATAGCTTTATAAAATATTGAGTTAGAGCCGAGTTCTGAACTGTCCAACAGAAACACGAAGCTTCAGATATCAGACATTAAACATGAGACGAAGGACAGATGGAAGTTCAGCTGGTAGATTTGGTTCAGACTCTAGAGACGTGAAGAAAAGAACATAAGTAAAATAAAGAGGATGAGATCAGTCACATAAATCCTTATTTATTACTTATTTATATTTACATCAACTACATCAGCAGTGCAACAGGAGAAATTACACAGGCACTTTGTGCAAATTAGAAACAGGATTTAGTTTTAATTAAATCAAATATTTTGAGGTTTTTGTGCCCGACACCGAAATTAAATGGTGTCGTTCTCCATTATTTAGAATAATCATGAGAACACAAACTTGTAAACTGATGATGTTTGTTATGAATCGTCATGACTGATAATATCTGAACACTGTCGCACAGTAAACTGTATGTGCATGTGTGTGTGTGTTATTTCTGCATGTTGAGCTGACAGATCTTGTCCAGTCTGTTGCGATGCAGCTGGAAGGCGGGCGTGACCCAGCGGCCGCATGAACACTGATCTCCACACCAGCTGAACGAACCCAGCTTGGAGCTGCACTTTGGACAGAGCAGCTACACACACACACCCACACAAGACAAAAGAAGAGACGGTAATAAAATGTGTGAATTAACAAGCGTCCATGTCAACCTGTCCTGATCTGATGCAGAACCACAACCTCCTTTAAGAAGCTACATCCATTAACACATGTCTGATTCCAGAGTCTCGACTATCTTTTAGTGTTTGTGGCAGATTTATTACATCATTTGTTCTTACAGGTTCCTATTTTTTTCTTTTCAGGATTAAAGTATCTGGAATTTTGTATCAATCCAGATCAGTCCCTGATACGGATCAGTCCTTGATCCAGATCAGTCCTTGATCCGGATCAGTCCTTGATCCAGATCAGTCCTTGGTATCATGTTGGGAACTCGCCCTGTGTTTTGTTTACCGAGCATGTGGATCATAGTTTGTGTGTGCGCGTGAGTGTGTGTTACCTGTCCATTCATGACTCCGAGTAAAGCTGGTTCCATCCACTGAACCGGCTCCACGAAGTACGACGTACACTGGACTTCTCCTAAATAACAAGATGAGGGCTGAGTTTCATAAGAAAAGCTCAGATTTATTTCCAGGAAACTGGAGAAGTTCAGTTTTCATCAGAAACATGATTAGAGGCCAGATACTTCTGTCACAACTGATATAAAACAAAAATAAACGATAAATCTGTTGATTGAAGTCAAGACTGTGGAACGGAACATGCGCAGAAGGAATCGGTAACACATCTAAACAGGTAGCATATTTCAATAGAACACCAGTTCCAGCAACGACCGTCTTAGACACGGCTGCAGAAAAGTTATTTAGTACTGCTTTAAATGTCAGATAAAAAAAAAAAAATTAGAAAGTCAAAATTTAGACAAAAGAAACCCTCTTAAATAAAAAATAATGATTATAAAGTAATGATAGGATGAAAATGTCAGTTTGTAGAGGAACTACTGTAAGTGACACCTGAAACATCCAGGACTCAAGGAAATGTAAATGATCCTCATATCTGTTTTTCTATTAAGATAAACTAGTTAAAAAGGAATGACTAAATAGGAAAATGAATAAATAAAGTCAAAGATTTTTACATTTTACATTTTTCAAAGAAAGGAAAAAAGAAACTGCAAAAAATCCCAATGTTCTTACAGTTTAAACTGAAAATCTCGTAAATAGAAATGAGTTTGACTTTTTACTTATTTGTTTCTTTTTAATCCAGTTTTGTTTCCTGCTGATGATCCTGTCAGATCTGAGACCAGAGCAGATAAACAATGATCCAAAATTTAATGTGAAGGTGCAGCTAGAACCTGAAACTGACCCTCGTTATGTTCTTACCTGTGAGGTTACTTGGTTTCTTGTGATTGAAGGCTGAAGCTCCTTCTCCTACAGGATGACTCAGAATGCTGGAACCACGAAACAGAGTCCGTCTGAGGAGGAAGATGAGGAGGTTAAACTACAGACTTGTGCTGTTTAATGGTATTTAATATGACGTCTCTCAAAGCTGCAGCTACAGCTGTGACCTCACGAGTCCTGACATCATCAAACATGATGAGGCTGAAGCTCGCTTATCAAACTGATTCAACTTTAAACTGCAGACAGATTATCAGGTCCAGAAAAACATTAAGATCAAATTTCACGCAGTCCATGTGACTCACCTGCACTTCCTGCACCTATAGGTCACCTCAGAGGAACTGGAGTGGGCGGGGTCAACGGCAAAAATCTCCCGAGGCAACTCTGCTGTCCCCTGCTCTAGTTCTACACACACACACACACACGTGCACACATACTAATAATGAGTTTTAGAAAATGTCAAAAAATAAAACGTGACGTGAGGAGTTTGTGTCTGTTTCACTCGTGAGTGTGTCTGTGTGTACTTGGGTATTTCTCTGTGATCTTGATGAGTCTGTATTGCTTGTATAAAGGACTGGACGTGTCCACTTCACACTTCATGGCTTCATACAAACACAGCTGTTCCTCAAACCCTCTGTTGACTCTGAAACACATTAGTCACACGTTAATGTGTCAGACATTCAGATCTCTGACATATTTCTGTGGTGAAATAATTTATTGATACATTTTATTTGAAAACAAGATAAAAAGGACTTACTGAACATCTGGTTTGACACTTTTCAGTCTGTTGTACGCCTCAGTGAAGCCCAGATGATGTCTCTTCATCAGAAAAGCCGTCACGATGGTGGCGCTGCGACTTCGACCCGCCTGGCTGACACACGTGAACGTGAAAGAGCAAAGCATCACGAAAACACACACAGGTTGTTCCAGACAATGGATCAGGATGAACGCTGATAAAGAGTCTAAATATTTAATAAACAAATGACTTCAAAAAAGAAAAAGCAGTTTGCTGAGCCTTACCAGTGAACGAATGCAGCTCCGCCTCCTTTCACAGCCTCATCAATAAACACAAAGCAGCTGTCCATGTGACTGAGGAGGTCAGACGTTGGTTCATCTGAAACGTCGACCCACTTCCTGGTGAAGCTTTCGTCATCAGGAAGAGACGGGTCCACCGTGTCCACAGAGAGGATGTGAGTGATAGATGCAGCAGCCAGCGCCTGTGTGTCATTCAGGTCGAAAGCAGTGCCGATAAACAGTCCGGAGTCGATCTGCAGCATGACTGCAAACACACACGGGACTGAAACTCATCGTTTGTCTTACACAAGTATTCTGCTTATTTATCAGTTCTATAAGGAGTCTGTAATAAATCCTTCATCTCCAAATCATATCATATCCAAATCTCTTCTTATTTTCTACACAGAGTCAGATGTTGTCAGTCAGATGTTGGTGTTGACTGTCAGTCATCCAGGACTCGGACACGCTGGATGTTCATCTTTAAAATGCAGCTGGTTTGTTTTTCTGATTTCACGTTTCATTTAAAAGGCTTCAGTAGTTCTGATTGTAGGCTCTGATGTTGTTTTCTGTTCTTGTTTTTCTCTCTCAGCAGGTGTTGAAGTAGATTTCTGGAGTTTCTCTATCACAGCTTCTTCTTTCTCCTGCATCCCCCCCCCCCCCCCCCCCCCCCC
>SSNP01000111.1:828348-1001694 GCA_006937955.1 Pachypanchax playfairii | reverse complement strand
CCCCCCCCCCCCCCGATCCACTACAGTTCTAACAGTCAGCCATTTTCTTTACTTGTTTGTTCCTGTTCAGGCTCCCGGGGAGCTGGTGTTGATCTCCAGCGGTCACTGGTAGAGGTGAGGTCAAACCTGGTCAGGTCACCAGTAAATCACAAGACCACACAGACACAACCAGTCATACCTAGGGACAAATTAAAGTTCCTGTAGACCCTGTTAACCCAAACCTTCAAACCTACAATCAGAACTAAAGGAACCTTTTGGATGAAGGTGGAAACTCTAAAACCTTTTTCAGAAACTTACAAATTCTGTAAATCACTTAATCCTAAAACCTTTAGATTATGTCAAAACCTAAATAATTATGATCTATGTTGAAAACCATTTATTTTTTAAATTATGTTTTGATCCTTGACTCAATCTGTCAGCTGTGTTATAATAATAATATTTATACAAATAAACATGATAAACTCCTCAGTGAGACATAAAACACGCCGCAATTATTTATAATTTTATATATATATTATTTATTTTATCAAATAATCTGTAAATGTTTCTGTATGAAACAGAAATGTAATGTAAGAATTAACTGAACTGACCGGTTTCTTCTCTCAGCGTGGTACACGCAGTGACCCACGCAGACAGTCACGCCGCTCGTGGACTCTGTTTAACCTCCTTCTTTAAGAAGAAAAAAAAACTCTACTGATCAAAATTTTAAAGCTGAAATATACGGAACAACCTTCAACAGAATACAACAAAATAAAACAGGCTGAAACAAACAAACGAAAAAAGGAAACTGCTAGTGTTTGGTTCGTTTTCGAAATCGTGCCGTACGGAAACACAATACAATTCTTTAGTTCCGGTGACTAAATTATCGAATGACAGACAGACAGACAGACAGACAGACAGACAGACAGACAGACAGACAGACAGTCAGACAGACAGACAGACAGACAGACAGACAGACAGACAGACATACAGGGTACAGAGTGGATCACACAATTTTCAATCGGATCTGAGTTAGAAGGGTTACAGGTTATGACACATTGAATTTTCTCTTTTTTTAGCACGTGAAATTACTGGGAAGGGATTTAAAGTGATTTTTAATTACACCACAATGATGAATATCAATTTCAAAAATAAAAAGTATGGAATTTGAATTTAAATATCTTCAAATAATTGTACAAAACAACAATTCAAACACATTAAAGACAAACTTTTACATGGAAACATTCTGAACCGAGATGTGTTAAATTCATTAAGCTGATGGTTTCATTCAGCTGAAAATATTCAGCATAAACAAAAACTCAACCATCAAAGTGTCCTTAAAGCTTTGATGCTAAAATAAAAAGTTAAAACATAAAAAAAATAGAGGAAGATCCTAAAAACATGAGGTCATGAGAGCCTGCAGTCCATCACAGCTGACCGCTGATAATAAAACCAAATAAAGTAAATGAGGATCTACAATCTTGTTTACGTTCATGAACAGTCTGACTTAGTCGCTTTTTATTAAAGAGTAACGACTAAATGAGCTGCTGAAAAGAATCCCTGTTCTTCCTTCTGTCATGTTTTTGGTTTCCAGACTCTCTTTAAACACATCATGTCTGTCTGGTGTCCCGTCTCCTAACACTTACTACATGTGTGTGGTGTTCAGAATAACAAGCCGCCAGCGTTCGGCCTACAGTGTGGTCACAATGTGGGGTTCTAATAAAGTTTTATGAGCTTCTTTAATCTGACGGTCTGACCAATACGATAGTGTGCTGGGACTACTCCCCTCTCATTAGAGGCCTGCTGAACAAACATAATTGACTGTTGGAAATGAAGCGTATAAAAATAAAAATTTGCACACATAGAGTGAAGTGCAGCAGGTGAATGGGAAATTAATGGGTGTGTTGACGTGTGTTTGCTCAACTGCAACTATCCAAGAAGATTGTTTTACCAGATGATCGGTGGGAGTTTCAACAAGCCCATTTCAAGTAATTAGATTTATAGTTTATGTGATGTGATGGGAGTGATGTCTGACTAGCAGACAGGGTCAAATCATTGAGATCTTCCTGCTTGAACTTTGTGTGTTTCCTGCTTTTTTGATAAAAAGCTTCACATTTTAGAACAAATAAAAGTAAACGAACAGCAAATAAGCTTGAAATACTCAAAGACCATCCAGGTAGTGAAAAGTCCAAAACATCAGCAACAGAACATGAATCTTCCTAAATATCACTGGTCATGAAAAATCAATCAAACACTTAAGAAGAAACGAATAGTACACAACAACACTAAAGACAGTAAAATGATAATTATTAATAAATATACACATATAATTAAAACTAGTAAAAATAAAACAGATGAACATTTAGGTTAAACCTCTTATGGAAAGATGAGCTGACAGCTGGTCCCAGAGCAGCCAAAACCAAAATAACCCTTAAATCCCAAAAATATAATAATGAGTCATGCGAATGACGTGATATAGATTTGATCAAATAAAATATGTAAAACAAAGTTACAAAATAAGGTTAGCAAGAAACATTATAACAGGTTAACAATCTAATCTTTGTTTCTCCAAACTAAAGTAATTTAAAGACCTGAAACAGGTCCAACTTTAGCTGTTTATAACCCACCTGATGAAAATATAGAATAAAACATGTTGAATGAAAGAATCAGTGCAGATGTTCAAAGGAAAAGAAAGTTATAATTGTCTCACATGTTTTACACTAACAGGTTAATTATCAAACAACTTGATGATGTTGTGTGTAAAAAATTGTTTATTCTCACTGTAAAGTTTTGTATTTGCGTCTTCACAGTGTTCACTTGATGCTCCAGTAAAATGTCTTTATTCTTTGCTCATCTGATGGTCCATCCACACCTCAGTAACTGTGTGAGCATTAATCTCGTCTCGCTGGGTTTGTTTATGTCTTCCCTGTGAAAGCCACCAACATGGAGACATTTTTATGACCAAAGAACTGAAGTTAAAAAATTAACTCCACCACAAAAACTGTCAAAACCTCATGACATCAGTTTTGGCTGCTGCACATCATTCCTTCAACTGGCTTGTAAAGAAATGAAGACAAAGGGCAGCAGGTCAGAGTGAATCACAACCTAAAAAGTATTAAAACTACTTAAACTAAGTCATGGCTGTATTTTATTCTGTTTAATTAGACATTTTTTAAATATTTAAATCCATTACATGAGATTTATTCAACTTCCCTGAGAGATTATTCTCTGTAATCAGAGTATTTTCTGATGAGTGACTTTCAACTAACAGGGTAGAATGAAGTTACTGTGTAGGAAGAGCTTTAATGATAGAGTGGAAACAATAAAACATCTGTAAGGTTTTTAATTAGTCCGTGGGCGTGTGTTTGTCATGCTAATTTAAAGTGTCCTGTCTGAGGGCTTTTTGTTCAGACTTGGTGTTAAAAGACGTCACGTTCTCCGTCTCTTATAAAAGACCAGCAAACGGACGCACTGAAAGAAGAGAAGAGAAACTTACAGAAGGTAAGGACTCGTTTTATTTCTGATCATCGGCTCATTTTAGCATGTTACTACCGTTCAGATCAGATTCTGTTTATTATCACACTCAGATGAAGAAGATGATGATGATGAAGACACTTGGTCTCCTCCTGCTTGGTCTTGTTGCAACCTCCACTGCAGGTGGTGCTGCTGGACCAGGTGAGCATTAAAACACCTGTTTTATTTCCAGACGTCTAATTTAGAGCTTGAATTACCTCAAAGAACCAAAATTTCTAAATAATTCTGGTATAAAATGGCATTTACAGCATAATTAGTAACTTACAACAAACAAAGATTATTTAATTATTTGCCCTGAACTTAAAAGAAAATCCCATAATAATATATTCTGGTGACATCTAAACTATAACATTGTGTGTGAAACTTTAACTAAAAGAAATCTCATGTATTTTGTGTCTTCAGGCAGCTGTGTGGGTCGTTGTGGGGAGGTTTTCACCAGAGGTCTGCAGTGTACCTGCGACTCCAGCTGCCAGCAGCACAACGAGTGCTGCCCGGACTACCAGGCCACATGTATCACAGGTAAAACCAATAAAATCAGGTCACTTTATACTTTAAACACAGTCATGTGTTACAGTGTATTTTATTTTATTTTATTTTATTTTATTTTATTTTATTTTATTTTATTTTATTTTATTTTATTTTATTTTATTTTATTTTAGTCATGAAGGCTTTGCAACCAGTTGAATCTAGAATCTTTTGTTGTTTAACATTTGAGTTTATTTGTTTTTATTTTTTTGAAGATTTTTTTTCCCAGTTGAGATATTATTACATTTTTACATTTTATTTCAACTGAACGTCTGGTTTTGGTTCAGTTGGATAATTGTTTGCCTCCGTAGTTTAATAATTCTTTTTGTACAATCAGTTTGGTGCATTTGAACCTTTTGAATGGATTAAACTTCTGGGAGGAATCTGAGTGAATAACTGCAGATGAGTTTTGTGCAGATAGTTAACAAGCTGCTGACAGAGTTGTGTGTCTGCTGTCAGCTCGGTCCTGTCAGGGTCGCTGTGGTGAGACATTCAGGAGAGGTCTGCTGTGTGAGTGTGATCCACTCTGCGTCCTGTACAACACCTGTTGTCCTGACTACCAGCTGCACTGCGGTAAGTGTCATGATCCCAACATGTGCACACAATCGAACAACATGGAACAAATGCTGTTTGAGGTGTTTGATGTCACTGACCTCACGTCACGTCCGCAGACGCCACCATGACGCTCACGCAGCCTGGAAGCTCTCAGCCTCGGAGAGCCGCAGTCTCAAGTGAGCAGACGTCTCCATCTTCCAGAGTTCAGCCTTCTCTGTTGTCTGTCAGCAGCTTTTCACTGAAAGCAAATGACATTTAAGTTTTCTCATTCTTAAAATATGATTATGAGCCTTTATGATTGATACTGTCAATGATTCATATAAATTGTAAGTTTAAACTTCAGACACAAAATTATCACTGAAATCAAAGAGCTGATCACTAAAAACACGAGCAGCAGTTTAGTATGTAGTGCTCAGCTCACTTTTAGACATTTAAACTGATGACTAGAACCTTCACCGTTTTTATGTTTGCTTCTCATCTTCATCAGGAAATTGGAAACCAGGAAGAATTCAGCAAAGATCCAACAGTGAAAGTGAAGAATGGTACACAGGTAGTTTCATTCATCTAACGTCACCTTCAAGAAACAGTTTGTCTGTTTTATTTCTTTAACTATTTAAAGCCTAAAATATGAAAAAGGTTAAACATTAATTGTTTCTTTGACACATTATTATTATAGGATGGCACTCTAATAAATATTAGGTTATATGTTACGTTTCCACATGTTCATAAATATCAGAATAAAAGTTGTTGTGCTTCGATCCTCCACCAGAGGACACGTGCAGCAGGTTTCTGATCCTGTTAAAGAGTCTCAGATACGACACAGTTGGTGTTATAGGGTTAAAAGACAAGATTAATGCAATGCTCATATTTCATATTAAGTATAAAACAGTGTTTATCGTCGAAGCATCAAGGAAATAAAAAAGGAGAACAGTTTTTTTTGGTCTAATGACGATGAAACCAGCAGAGCAGCTCTCCTGATCTCAGCTCCAGTGATGAATGTTTCCATACATTCGTGAAACGATTTAATTTTATTATTATATTCTCTACAAATGTTTCAGTTCTGTTTTGATTTTGACCCACACAGCGAGGGGTCGCTGTCCACAGCTCCCCGGGGGTCGGTGCCTCAGTAGATTCGGACACTCGAACCCTCTGACAGTCGGCTCCTCTGGTCCAGCCTCTCCTGTACCAGTTAATCATCATCATGGTATTTTTTTAGATTCTTAACTACAACTTGTTGAACTGGTTTAACCTCGTAACTTAATTTGTTTATGATCAGAAGTTACTTGACACAGGGAATCTGTTCCTGTAGGTGGGAGGAACCTCCCTGCTGGCCATCTGCCGGTGCCTTCCTCTCCTCATGGGCCTCATCATCATCTCTACCAGCCCAACAGCAACACTCCAAGTCTGGGCAGCACTGCACCTGTGAGCCCGTCCACTCCTCAAACTACTGGTGGTAACCTGAACGTTGTGTTGATGTTTCCTGGGGAGGTCGGTTCATCCGGGTTAAGTCAAGGTAAAAAGATTCTTTCCTGTTTTAGATTTTTAGACCAACTTAAAGATCCAGATTTACTCTAAAGATAATTATCTTGTAACTCGTAGCAGTAAACAGGAGAACTGTTCTTGTTCCTACACAGGTGTCGGTGGTCCGGCAGGTTTCAGACCCGGCATTCTGCTGGATGTGGTGCAGCCTCTTGGCCTCCCGGTTGGGGAGGGGGCTTTAGAAGGGTCTGGAACAGGTATGATAGGGAAGCTGTTGATGTGTTGGAGGAGTTTCTTCTTCTCATGGTGCATGTGTTTGTGCAGCAGGACTCCTTGCTGGTGACCTGTGCAGTGATTCTCCCATCAACGGACTGACGGCTCTCAGTAACGGAACCATCCTCATATTCAAAGGTTTGATTCTAAGCTCCACCCAGCTGGTCTCATTCTGTTTAATAATAGTTGTGCCTATATCATGTTAGATGTAAGCTACAAGTGTGTGTGTGTGTGTGTGTGTGTGTGTGTGTGTGTGTGTGTCCTGCAGGTGAGTTGTTTTGGTCAGTTGATCCTGTCAGTCGTTCAGTCGGTCGTCCACAAAACATCACAGAAACTTTGGGCATCTCTTCTCCCATTGACACCATCTTCACTCGGCTCGACTGCAATGGAAACATCTACATTATTAAGGTATCATCAAACATCTACTGAGAAGGTTGTTTCTGGACAGACTAGTTTAAATGAACTTGTTTTATTAGAGTAGATCAGCAGTGACCAGAAGACTTGTTAAAATCATGAATATTTGGTATTTTCTGCAGGGGGACCAGTGCTGGCGTCTGGATGGGAACATGGTGATGGAGCCTGGTTACCCCAAACCTCTGTCCTCTGAGTTTCCAGGTCTGACAGGAAGCATCAGTGCTGCTCTGGCAGCGCCGGCCACCAGGAACAGACCAGACACTGTGTTTTTCTTTAAGAACGGTGATTCTGTTCAAATATCTGAGCACTTTGTGTCCAAAATGTTGAAGATGTTAAATAACAAGTTCTACTGTTTGATCTTTAGGAGACATGATGCAGAGGTTCGTGTTTCCACCCAGCTCACCTTCCTGCAGGGAGAATCCAGGCAGCTTCCCAAAGAAGCATGTCGCTCAGCAGGCTGGTTAGTAAACACACAGACCAGGTGTTACAGGACAGGATCCGATCTGCATCAGTGGCTCAAGACTCGTGTTAATATGATGAAACAAGACATTCCAAAATCTAGCATACATCTTTTTAGAGAAATTACTGATCATGTAATTCAGCTTTTTTCATAGTTTCAATTTTTAAATTCTTTTTAAACCCACACAAAGTTTAGTAGAAGAGTCGGATCTCAGTGGGAGATGGACTTTATTTTACAGTAAATCTTTTTTTTATTCCTCCTCACCCAGAAGTTCTCCTGAGTGGTGAGATCAACATCAAAGTTTCTTTGACCGGGTTCCCCACGCCGATCACCTCAGCTCTGTCCATGCCTGGTACTCAGAGCACCAACAGATACCTGCACTTCATCTTCTCTGGACGTACGTACTGACCTCTGAATATTCCCACTAGGACGTGATCGGATTATGAATTATTATTTATTGTTGTGTTTGTTTTGTTCATGTTGGTGCTTCTGTTCTCTCTGCAGCTCTTTTCTTCAGGGTCCAGATTTCAGGTGACCTGCCAGCGCTGGTCCAACCCGACCCCAACGCCGTCCTTACACCTCTTCCTATTCTGAGCAGCTCGGCCAACATGGCGGGACAGAGGCCTAACCCTTCCCACCCCCCCAACTCCATCAGATTTTGGCTGCGCTGTCCCTAGAAACACTAGGAGGGATGAAGCCCTGCATTTCCTGCTTCACACAGAAAGTATCTGCTGTGTAAACGCAAAAGAGCAAATTAATGTTTCTATCAAACAGTAAACCCGACCAACTTATTCTTAAATCAGAAGTCAGAAATCCTTTATATAAGATAAATCAGGAAACCTCTGGTTACAGATGTTCTTTGTAAATAATTAATGTAACTCAGTTTGAAATTACATAAAAATGTTATAAAAACACATTTTTAATAATAAGTAAATAAATACATGACGTTGCTGCTATTTGTTTGGTTTTTTTATTCTATTCTTTAAAACATTTGTAATTCCAGCTTGAATACAGAAAAACTAACAAAAATACAAAACCAGGACTCCATCGTGAACATGTCGAAGAAAAATGACAAAAACCTAAAATTCAGTTTAACAGTCTGAACTCTCACAGCAGAGACGGACTGGAATTGATCGTAAATCACTGTCATGTGACGCTGCGCTTGAATCGAACATGTTTGCTGATATAGAGTTTGACATGAGAACCGAGTCCATGAGAATCATTAGACGAGGCTTCCTCGGCCCATGGATCCTCCTCTTCCTCCTCGAGGAAAGGGGCCTTGAAATAAAGTGAAAAACAAAATAGCATTTTACTAGTAAATAATAACCGGTTATGAGTTTTATTCCATGCTGTCATTGATCTTGTTATAGCTGCTTGCTGCCCTTCAATAAACTGCTTCATTATAACTCTGACTGTCTGGATTCTGTTCTCTGGACTATTAGACAGGATGTGGGTAAAAACAGACTCTGAGTCAGCAAAGTTCTGGTTTTGGTTCTTACCTCTGCGGCTGAATAATCTCCCTCCTCTGGTTCCTCTGCCGGACAGGCTGCTGACCAGAGACTGACCGGTCGCTGTGCAGCGCTGAGTAACACTGCTGGTGTCTATAAAACAACAGAGAAAACAATCACTTTAACTCAGACGTTCAGCAGGACACGAGTCCTGAAGCTGTTCAAGCTGCAGGTTCTTCAGTTCAGACCTTAAAAACAAAGTCGTACTTCCAAAAAGGCACGAAAACATAGCAAAGTTTTATCATGTCCAACATGAACAAGACGATCCAGATCCATGAAGTTACTGCTGATTTAAAATGGTTATCCTGTTTTCAGAATGAGAACATCAGTAAGTAAAACACATTACCAGGATCTTGGCTGGTGGATGGTAACGCTGCATCATCACATTGCTGTCCTGTTGACTCCATGTCTGTCTGACTCTCTAAAGAAGATTCAGTCCCTGGACTGGAAACAAATATGAACACAGACAGACACGTGTGTGTTTACAGTGAGGAGACAGATCCAGGAACATGAGAAGGATTTCAATTATCTTTAAAAAAAATTCTAGTTAAAGAGCTTTCAGTGAAACAATACTTTAGATTAAAGCACCACTCCTCTATCAGCTGAGGTCTAAAGGATTGTGGGTAATGTGGTCTTAAAGAAGTTTCAGGAGGATCTAGTCACATGAGCTTCACATGTAGCTTCAGTTTATTTTATTCAGTGTCTCTGAGGTGGAGATGAAGTTTTGTTTCATGCAAAATTATATTTTTTACTTTTCACCTTACAGTTAAGATTAAACATTGATGGAACTGAAACAACGGCTGGATTTCCTAGTATGCAAGTTCCTCTTGACCGAGATGCTCACCCATCTCCTTCCTGCTCCATGAAGACCTCATCTCCATCATCTGCTGTAGCAGCCATCCCAGTGGAGGCAGTTACCATGGGAACTGACTGGGAGGCCATGTTGTCACAGCTGTCTGAAGGCACAGACTCTGTGAAGACAGTCACTGAGGAACAGAGTCTCTGGTTAGCTGCATGTGTAACTAGAATCTTCTTCCTCCAGAGTTTGTACATGAGAAGAACATGTTCAACACGTGTATATCGTCTCACCTGGTGCAGCCACCTGTAAAGGTGTGGTGGGGACACTTCTTCCTCCCCCGTCTTCATCATGAGCTGCTAGGAAAAGGGGAGACTCATACATCCCCAGACCTGCACACATGCACACACACACACACAGTGAGACACACAGACACACACAGACATACACAGACACACACAGACACATCAAGATGAAAAAATATCAAGTGTTGAAAATGAACAGTAAGATTAAATGCAAAAGAATTGCTTCTTTGTGTGTGTGTGTTATCTTCACCTCCTTGAGAGGCCAGCTGTCCCAGGTCAGAGTGTGAAGCTGATGCTTGCTGCAGCAGATCCTCTGGAGGTCCAAACCTGAACCTGGTGGACAGACCTGCAACCTGTGGAGAACTGAAGACATCAAACAGTCATGAAACGTCCAGATGAGGTCAAACCATGTGGAGGAGCCTGAACAGCCTTGTTTTACAGTTTATTATAAACTGTTAGGACTTTGTCTTCACATCAACTCACTGTCTGCATCATTACTTATGTTAAAAAAAACTGAAGAATCTTCCAAGACTTAGACTTTATACCAAAATCTGTGAAAAAAATATAGTTTATAATCCATCACACACTGTTAACAGAAACTTCAACAACAGATAAAACCTCCGGAGGGAAACAGAACGCGTGGAAGCATCTTACTGTATCGCTTCAGCAAAGCCATCAGTGCGATGTGGGACAACCAGGGTGGGAGTACTGGGAACCATCCGGTCATCATCATCAAAAAACGGCTGGAACACAAACAGAGCCAGAAAATGTGTTAAGATGTGCTTGAACATAGTTTATACACAGATCAGCCATAACATCATGATTACTAACAGATAACGTCCAGACGATTGTTGTTGATGACACCAAATAAACAGTTGAGGCTTAAAGAACAGACTGATCACAACATTTCAGTAGCATCAGTGAATTAAGACCTTTTTAATAATATAATAAACAAAATAGAACCAAAATCAAATCCAGCTGCTGAAATGAACTGATGCTCACACGTGCACGTTTCTTACCATTGTGGCTAATCCAGGAGTGAGTTGAGGTCCTCGTCCTGCTGATGGTCGACGCAGCTGTGAGGACTGTCTCTGAAAACAAACATTATCTTGGTCACATAGACTCTTCACTTCTTTAAAGACCTACAACATGTTCCAGTTATGCATCAGACAGGTTTAAACTCAAGGCAGAAGAGCTCTGATAATTATACTTCAGAAAATAGATTATTTAGTACAAATAAAGTAGTTGGCCACAGGGGGGTGTTAAACTTCTAAATGTGTTGTAGTATTTTATCAGTAGAGACTCTGGATCATGTATGAGTATCTGTCCTATACCTGGGTGTGGGGGGGTCCCAGTTCAGGAGCCGGAGCCTGGATGTAGAGTCGAGGTGGGAGAGCGTGTGGCGGCCTGCGTGTGTGGGGGAGGCGGGGCGTGAGGGAGGATGAAGAATGTGCAGATGTGGAGGAAGTAGGTGGGAGATGGATCGTCTCTCTGGGGGCTTCTGACTCGATGACACCACTGCTGCTTTCTCCTGAAAGAGACGGATGAATTAGTTACCCGATTACAAAGTGTGTGTGTGTGTGTGTGGGTTTGTTTTTCTGACCTCCTGGGGACCCGTTTCCTGACTTTTACTATCTTTCTGGGGTCCGAGGGTTCTTGTGGGGACCGAAGCCTGGTCCCCATGAGGGGGACTCCCCTTTTTAGGGTTAGGGGTTAGGTTTATAGGTATGGTGTGAATAGAGTTTTAGTTAGTCTTAGGGTTAGTTATAGATCAGTAATGGTTAAGGTTAGGAAAAGGGTTTGGGTTAGGTATAAATCTAGTTACTAAAATCAATGGAAGTCAATGGACGGTCCCCATAAGAATAACAAAACACACTTGTGTGTGTGTGTGTGAACTTGCAGAGTTTGGACTTACCGCTGTGTGTCAGCTCAGAAGGACGTTGGGATCCTGGAGATGATCCACTCACAGTCTCCTCTGTGTTAGTGCCGTCTGATGGACCTCCTTCCTCTCGCTCCTCTTCAGCTTCCCTGCTCTCCTCATTACTCTCCTCTCCTCCTCTCATCCCACTGTCAGCAGCATCATCATCATCATCTTCATCATCTTCCTCCTTAAACTAAGACACAGAATGCTTGTCAGTTAACACCTAAAAATAAAAATTTAATCTGAAAGAAACCTAATTCTACATATGAGAGAGACCTGCTCTTCTTCTTCTGCTTCCTCGTCCTCCTCCTCCTCCTCCTCATCGTCGTCGTCTTCTTCTCCATCATGCTTTTGGTCCCCCTCTGGGCTTTCTGAGCTCCTGCAGTCTGCATCAATCACAATAACGTCCTGAATTATTGCAGAGGCCTGGGAGTCCATATCAGAAGGGACAGACTGGGAAACACCCTCTTCCTCCAGGTCTTCAGCCAAGACTGGAAAACTCTCCTCTGGAAGCTCCTACAAGAAATAAAAACAGGATTTAAACAGGTCAAAGTACCAACACATCAACGGCTTGTGTGTAATAATTTAGGTGCATAAAGGAAACAAGGAGCCCTTTAATCTCGTGTTTCCTGGTTTCTCTGTGTGGTGGTACATGAAGTGAAACACTAGCATCAGTGTTATTTGTAGCAACATCCTGGTATGTAGCTCCAGGATGTTTGTTCTCTGTGCTCATCACAGCAGAGTCTTCAGCCTTTACCAGGTTGTTCCACTGATTACTAACCTGGCTGTCATCAGGTGAATCCTGTTGTTGTTCCACATCTTCATCTACATCCTCATCTTCCTCCATCTGGAAAAAAAAATTTCCAAATTACCTCCACCAACTCAAAAACAGTCTAACTCTTAAAGCACAAAGTAAAGTTTTAATCTTCAGGTTTTACTTGTTTTCTATTGACTGAACACGGGAACAGGTTGATGGAATCAGACAGATACTCTGTTGGACTCTAAATCCAAATTTAAACTTTTCAATTTACATCAAAAAGTTGTTAAACAAACTGCAGGAAGACGAGTGACTTGAGCATTATTTATGACTTGTATCAACTTTAACGTTAAGATCATTTTATAAAAACTATACACGCAGTAGTTACTCTGTATTTGTCTCATGATTCTTCATATGACACTAATGAGAAAATAGAAGGTTTGGAAACCTCCGTGTTTGTTTACGTTCAGTGTTTTACAGACAAAAGTTCAAACTAATGAAGATACAAATGAGTTTTACGGAGTCTGTTTTAGTTCTCTGTCAGGTTGTTGTTGTTACCTGCAGTGCGAGCGTTGGCCTTAGTCGAAGTTTTTTAGTGGTTGGAGGTGTGTGGGAACTTTCTGGTCTGATTTCCTCTACCGCCTCCTCATCCTCTCTAATTCGCTTTGAACCTGTTTCAGTCACAGCAAACACACCCAGGTTACAGGTGAAGTGATTGGTAGATGTAATATTGTATGACTGACAGCTGGTTTGAAGTACAGTCCTCACCGGCTCCAGTCATAGCCGACGACGTGGTTGGCCGCTCTGCCTCCATGCTGGATCCTGCATCCTGATTGGCTGCCTGTTGCTGAGTAGGCTGGACAAAAGCTGTGGCCTGAGTGCTGGTTGGTTGAGTCATGGAGGAAGGAGTGTTTACAAGAGAGGAGCTGGTAGAGTGTACAGATGCTCCCGCGCTCATCAGAGCTGGAAATACAGACACGTTTTTCTCTGACACATCACACACGTCTCATCAGGATTGAGCATGTTCTAGTCCTGAGATTTCTAGTTTTAGTTTCTTCTATTTACCTTCTTGACTCTCAGTCTGCGTCGTTGGCATAACTGTGGCTGTAGGTGTTGGTACAGGGACGGTTGCCGGGGTAACCATAGGCCTGATGCTGGCGCGAGGAGTTGCCTTGCTGCCGGTGGAAGGACTTGGTTTATTACTGGGAGATGAAGTACTCGGCGTGGGTCTGATGTTGGCTGTGGGAGGCTCAGAGACGCTGGAACTGATGAACAAAAAGTAGAAAATTATTAAAAAACAAAACGGTTGTTCAGATTTTTCATGTGTTACTCTAAAACTATACTTAACTTTTGTCTAAACGCAGGTATTTATAAAGCTAAAATCAGATTAAACTCAGCAAAAATACATTTAACCCTCTA
The DNA here is from genome assembly GCA_006937955.1 of Pachypanchax playfairii. Classification (NCBI taxonomy): domain Eukaryota; kingdom Metazoa; phylum Chordata; class Actinopteri; order Cyprinodontiformes; family Aplocheilidae; genus Pachypanchax; species Pachypanchax playfairii. The sequence continues at coordinate 987,769 of SSNP01000111.1, read as the reverse complement.
AAACAGAACGTGTGATGTTTTACACAGGTTCCCCTGCCGTAACCCTTTACTGAGATATTCAATGTGTTACTGTAGCACGAAGCTGTCACAGAGATTTACCCTGTGAGCTTCACATTACCAGTAAAACTCAAAGCGTTTTAGCAGGAGAGAAAATTCAAATGGTCACTGAAAGGTGAGAAGAGCTTTATGGAATTTTATGGGAAACAGAGGATGTGACATGTAACGACGACGTATTACAGGTCAAACTTGATGCTCACACCAAGCAAAGAGAGGGAAGCTTTCCAGTTCAACAGCTGGAAGGAAAAAAAAATAGGATTTCAAAATGTTTTTACTCTAAATTAAGAGGAAACCTGGTCTGTGTGATACTTGGGTCTTAACCGGGTTAATAATCAAGTCTTAAAAGTCTCTGGTATCGACGTTACCTTCCTCTTTCCTGAGCAGGACTCTTCAAAGAAATTTGTCTCTGGTCTGAAGATCGGCTCTGATCAGAAACCTGATAAAACAGAATGACAATAGAATCCAGTACGGAGGAAATAGACATGTATATGAAAAATACAGGATTGTTTTTATGAAAGCAAAGACTTTAATTGTGAAAGTTGCACATGGGGGAAAAGAAAGACGATACAGAGCAGAACTATAACCAGGTTTTTTGCTAAATGTTTTATTATTAAATAGCAGCTTGATTGTAGGAAATGTTGGACATTTGCTCTATAATTTACTTTAATCTTACACTTAAAACATATTTTATTTTATTAAATCTGTAATAGTGATGTGTTTGAATGAGTGAGACCATCTTGTACCTTTGCTCCGCTCTGGTCTGGAGGTTCTTCTCTTTGCTCACAGTGTGTTTGTGTTTCTCTCAGTTCTCTCAGCTCTCGGTCCAGCCGCAGAATTCTTCCTTCATACTGAGATTTCAAGGCGTTCATTCTCACCTCCAGCTCCTCCTTGTTCTGCTTCAGTTCTTCAACCTCCTTACTGAGCTGCTCTTTAGCACCTACAGATAAAACCAGATTCAAACCCACAACCTAATCAAATGAGACTCTTCAGCTGGGGTATGTTTTGAGCTTTTACTCACTGTTGACTTGGTTAATTTTAACTTTGGCTCCTAAGATGGCCTTCTTCGTCTTCTCCTCTTTTTCAGTCATTTGTTGTTTGAGCTGCTCTTCTTTGCTTCTGCTCTCAGACAGCTGCAAAACAAAAAAAAAAAAAAATTTTAATGAAACCAAACAACTTTTACTGACTATCAGAAAAAGTCAAACAAATTCCCTTTGATCAGGTACCTCCTGTCTGAGCTTGGTTAGTTCCTTCTGTAGTTCCTCATTAGCATCACTAGCGGCTTTAGCATCGCTGGCGTGGGAACTCTGGTTCTGGTTGGTCTGTGTGGCTTCATGAGCCTTTTTAGCTTCAGCTAGCTGCTCCTGAAGACACCTGATGTCTCCTTCACGCTCAGCAACCGTCTGAAAAAGTTTCAGGATATTTTCAAAGAAAGAAAGAAGAAGAATCATGTTTTAGAAAAATCTAACAATTAAAAGATGGGAGAACGTTATAGAAGTAATAATAAATAAAACCAGACTACGTAGATGGAAGTCAAACATTTCATTTTACTTGTTGTAGATGTTAATTAGACCAAACGTCAATATATTTATCAATATTCAAGGTTTCAAATAACAGATAAAATAAATAACTAAATATTTTTTATTCTATCACTCCTGCAGGATGTGTTGAGGTTTTTCTCCTGACCTTCTGCAGGTTGTCAAGCTGGCCTTGAAGCTCCGTCACCTGTTTAAAAACATCAACAAACGTTACTGAACCATGTTGAAAGATTAAAGAATATATAATGTAATAAATTCAGGAGGTCGTATGCAACATGTTGTGTCTCACTTTGTTTTCCGCTTGACTCAGAGAAGTCTTCAGATTGTTCACTTCCTGGTTCAGGCTCTGCTGACTGGTCTGGCTGTTCTGTTGAAGTTCTTTCTGTTTAGCGAGGTTCTGCTGGAGGGAATCTTTGGCCTGCTGAAGCTCCCTTTGGATCTGCTGAATTTGGTTCTGACGGGCCAGAGCTAGAGACTGGGCTGATTTGAACTGGTTCTGCACCTTCAAATTTAAAAGATGTTTATGCTGCTTAAGTTAATTTAGCTCTGGGTTCCATCGAGTCCAAAGAAATCTTCCAAAACAAAACAAATCTACAAAAACACAGTAATAATTTCACCTGCTGAGTGTGACTCTTGGCCTGCTGAAGTTCCTTCTGATTCTGGGTCAGCTGGTTCTGGTTCTGCTGCAGCTGAGTCTGGTTCTGGGACAACTGAGACTGAACCTACAGGAACAAAAACATGAAAATACCAACAATATTTTATGACTTTCCTACAAAACAACTTGTTTATATCAGAAAAAGTGAAAACATGCTGTCGATCTGTCAACGAGACTTTTATTTACTTTTAGTTGAATAATTTTTTTCTGAGATGCAAAAACAATAAAATTATTTATTCCTTATTATGTGTTGCATCTTCACCTCCTAAAATACTGAAAATTATGTAAAAATGCACCGATGTGACAGAAAATACTGTATAAAGGTTTTATTAACTTGTTTCTGAGTCAGTGCTGCTCAAACAGATGCTACACAATAAATAAACTATTAAACATTAAACATGACTTAGGCTGTGTTCAGACTGCAGGCTGAAGTGACCCAAATCTGATTGTTTTGTCCCTATGTGACCTGTATTAGATTTTTTTATGTCAGTCTGAACAACACAGATCCATTTTCTTTCAAATGTGACTTCAGCCTGAACTGCCAGGTCGCTTCCAACTGACCTGTACGTCATCAATACGTGACATACGTCACTATTCTGCGTCGAGGATGCAGGAGCAAAAAGTAAACAATAACAGCAGATGACACAGAGAAAACTGAAGTGCCTGAGGTAATTAATATTTGGGTAAACAGCTCTGTTCAGGCGTTTTTTTAAAATAATTTCCAAAGAAATGGGAGAGTGTGGGTTTAAACGAACCTGGCTCCAATGCCAAAGAAAAATAAAACGTCTCAATACAGCTAAATACAAGGAGACACTGTTCCTTCTAATGCAAATGTGTGACACATTCAAGACGCATTCCGTTCAGACAGCAAGTCAGCTTTGGAATAAGATTTTAAGGTGTCAAAAATCTATTTCCTCTTGTCCCGACATGCTGGTGATATTGTTTATATAACTCATGTACCTGTGTCAGCTGGTTTTGAACCTCCTGTAGTTTTTCTTTGGTCTGCTGGTTTTCCTTCTGGGCTGCTTCGAGCTCCTGCAGAGACTTCTGGGCCTGGTGGAATACATCAGCACAAAACGCTGGTGTTTCCTAATCAAACCAATTCTAAACCAACTTGCTATTAAAAGAATCTCTCTCCTTCCTAGTTACACTGAGGACAATGAGCTGTGGAAGTAATAGAGTCTAATTTGAAGCTCACCTCCTCCTGTTTTCTTTTTAATTCTTCTTTCAAAGCGTTCAGCTCCTGCTGAGTCTTTCTCAGCTCCTCCTGGACTTTGTTCAGCTCCTGCTGAGTTTCCTGGCTCGGTGTCGCCTCACTTCCTGCTTTACCTGCTGTTTCACTGACCAGCTGGAACAAACATAAACAGCATTACACACAATTCAGTGAACCACCACAGTGATGGTTTACTCTCTACAGGACTGAGCCGTCTCCATGCACACCTTGTCATGTTGGGCTTTGAGTTCCTCATACTGAGTCTTGTAGCGTCGCCCAATCTTCTTCACCTGAGTGATGGTCTTGTTCTTCTCCAGAATGTCATTATTTTTGTTTTCCAGCTCTTTCTTAAGAGTATCTCTTTCTGAAGTCAAGCGGACAACAGAGTCTCTTAGACCCTGCAGCTGAGAATGAGCTGAATTGCCGACGGCGCTGGATCTGATCCACAAACAACAGGAAGTTATTACAGAGTTTAAAATAACTGAATCTGCTGTTGTGACTATTTAGGTCTCAAAAACAGAAACATCTGGTACAAACCACAGAAAGAAAAAACACTTCATACTGTGTGTGTTGGCTGTGTGTGTGTTACCGGGCCAGCTCAGTCTTCAGCTTGGCCGTTTCTTCAACAAGCTGTGCGACACGTTTCTGCTGAGCCTCTTTTTCAGTCGTAAGTTTCTGTCTTTCCTCGACATCCGAGTCTTTCTGCTGACTAATCAGCTGCTGTTGAAATGAAAAAACATGTTTGTAAACAAACAAGAAATACTACTTTAATATAAAACATTAATATTTGGTCTATTTGTGATTTTAATAACTAAAGTGTTTGTATTAAAATGTACTGAAAAAAGTTTTGATTGTAGCGAGAACCAGAAAACTACTAAAGGATGTTTTGTTAAAATCTGGAAGAGGAAAACAAAGTTGTTTTAAAAGTAGCAGGACATAAAGTCTTTGTGCATTTAGTTTTGTTCTCAACTGTTTTATTTTTAGTTTTTGCATGAACCCTGGAGATCATCAGAAGAATTTCCAAACAATTCCGTTGGAACTTTTTCTTCAGTTGCTCAAAAAAATCTTCAGCATGAGAGATTCTCTGCTCTAGACTTTCAGAATATAAATGAGGTGCTGCAGGAAACTCCAGTCCACAGAGGAACACGAGCTGCTACATGCACACTGCTTCATCTGCAGACATTTTTATAATTTTATGGGAAAAAAATGACAAAAAAACCCAACAAGCAAATCTGAATTTCACATACCATTTTACTTTAAACTAGAACATTCTGCAGCTCATATGAAAATGTTGAAGTAGCTCGACTGGTCTGAGATCAGATGAAATGACCTAGTATAGTTACTGTAGCCTTGTTGCTGAATTTTGAACATCACTTACCGTATCTTCCGCACTATAAGGCGCACCTTCAATGAATGGCTCATTTTAAAACTGTTCATATACAGGGTGCACCACATTATAAGGTGCATGGAATAGAAACTACTGTAGTGGCTGAGGTTGCGTTATGCAAACTTTCAGAATCAGAGAAAAGAAACAGTCTGATACCGCTACTTTGTCAGTTCATCTTCAGTGTCTGAGTTTAACAGTTGGGCGAGTGCGGCATTCAGCCGGTTCCGTCATGTCAAACTTGTCATTATCCGAGTCAGTGTAGCTGCTGTTACCTGGAAGTTCAGTGACAATTCCTGCCTTCATGAAAGCTCGGACCACAGTTGAGACTGATATATCAGTGCGCGCGGCGCTGTCTCCTGTCTTGGTGAACATGTGCTCACCTTTGGTTATCCACCACTCCCACGCAATTTGCAGTCTAGCTTTGAAAGCCCTGTTCACGCCAATATCCAGCGGTTGGAGTTCTTTAGTCAATCCACCAGGAATGACGGCAGCACTGAATTAGTGTGCCTCTAACTCGTACCGTAGCCCCCTGACTACAGTAGCCTAACCAATATTGAGCCATACATAAGGCGCATCGGATTATAAGGTGCACAGTCGGTTCTTGAGAAAATTAAAGGCTTTTAGGTGCGCCTTATAGTGCAAAAAATACGGTACTTACTTCAGTCTGTTGGAGATATTGAATTTATTTTTTGCTATAAATTGTGAACCTCATCCATAATTTGTTTTGGTGTCACTCTGATTTAGTCTATAATTCCTCTGTCCAAGAACAAAAAGCCATGTCATTATTGTCATTATTACTATTCAGCAGCTACTTGAGCTGCTAAAGCTAAAAAAAACGAATGTGTTAGTGTTCATGTTATTTCCGATGCTTAGACTCTTTTCGTCTACATACTTGTACTTTGGCCTTCCACCGTTTGATGTCGTCTTCCAGCAGCTTCTTATCTGCCTGCAAGGAGCCGTTTTTCTCTGACAGTATAGACACCGAATTATGAAGTGGGCTGATGTCCGACTGGAGCTTCGTCACCTTGCAGAAACATGAGAGGTAGTTTTTTTGTCTTTTCACACACTCAACAACATGCTCAGTATCACTGTTTTCACCCATCTGTTAAAGCGAATCGCAAGTTCATCAGTTATGTTGATGTTCATTCAGATGTGTTAAAGTGAAGGTGACAGAAAGAACCACAGTGTGTCATAAAAGCACTGGACAGGAGAACTTAATGTGTTGTCTTTACTTTAGCCTGAGCCTGTTGAAGCTCCTGTTCCAGTTTATCTTTGTCCACTTTCAGCATCCTGTTGGTTTCTTGCAGCGCGTCGATACTCTCCAACCTCTTTAACTGTTCCTGTTGCTCAGACAAAGTCTTTACAGTCACCTGAGACACAGGAAAAACCGATTATAGTAAACACCATTTATATTTTCATTCTAGAGAAGAACAGTTTGAGGAAACACAGCAAACTTTAAATTTTAAAGTTTGAGGAAACACAGCAAACTTTAAATTATAAAAAAAAATTCAGATTATTGGACATCGTAAGGTTGTGAATTTCTGTGTCAAAGAGGAAACTGATAAAAATATATAAATGTAACATGAAGTTTTTTTTTTGTCTCATACTTGCATCTTCTCCCTCTCAGAGTTCAGCGCTTCCTGCAGTTCCTTCAGTTCTCTGTCTTGGTGTTCAACTCGCTGTTTGTAGCGCAGAGCTTCTCCTTCAGACGCCTCACATTGAGCCACAGCAATCTCCTTCTCCTGCCGCACAAACCTACACCACAAACATGAAGCAGAAGACCAGTATGATCTCTTGGTTTGTGTTTTATCTGTGATTCAGAACAGCTGCAAGAAAATCCTCCAAAAGTCTAAATTTGAGTTATTTATTGTCCCCAGACTTACAGCAGACTGTTTTACCTGAGTATTTCCAGTATCTGCTCAGTGGATTTTCCCTCCTCACTGAATGACAGGTCTAGATTTGGCTGCTGCTGTTGCTGCAGCTGACGAGTCTTTGAAGCCATTTCATCCATCTGTTGGTGCAACAGAGCGTTCTGCTTTCCGAGCTCCCCGCAGCGACGGATCAGCCTGGACACTTCCTCCTGAGGACAGTCAGGTTTGTTATGTTGTGATCATAATAGATCTTGGGCTCATTCAGCGAGTGTTTCGTCTGAGCTACCTTCATCTGTTTCTCTGTTGTGTTTGAGGTTGCAGTTTTCTCCTGCAGGAGAGCAGTAGTCTTCTTCAGTTCTTCCTCTAGCTCTCTCTTGCGTGCAGCTTCTTGTTGGGATATTTTCTTCAGCTGCTGCAGAGCCTCAACATCAGCCGCGTGGAGCATCAACTCTCGCTCATACTTTGCTTGTGCCTCCCCAGCTAACTTAGTCTGACAGGAAATGGAGACATTTATTTGAATACCATGTTCTGTGAAACATAAAAAAAACTAGATTTAAGATATTAACAAGTGTGTTTGTGAATGAACCTGTAAGAGACTGTCCTGTACGGCTTTCTGCTCCTGTGTGGCAGCAGCAGCAGCCTTCTCCAGAGCCTCCTGCTGCTCCGTCTGGCTGGCCTTCAGACTCCGCTGCAGCTCGCAAACCTCCACAAACATACAACATGCAAGTTTATCATCGAATGATCTATTTTATTTCATGATCGAATGATTAGGTGATTAACTTGAAAATAAAAAGTTTGTATCCTGTAAAAAGGTGAAATATATTTCTCGAATGATCCAACTGGTCATTCAATAACACGTTAGAAAAACAGACATCAAATATAAACTCCTCAAACCATCTGTGTGTGTGTGTGTCTGTAGACTCCTTAACCATCTTACTTGTTTCTCCACAGTGTCGACAACCTTCCTGTTTTCTTCCTGCTCCTGCTGCTTCATCTTCTCCAACTCTAAAATCTTCTTCTCCAGCTGTTTCTGCACCTCCTCGGACTCCTTCAGTCGGACTTCCAGAGGAGCGCGTGACTGAAGGAGAAAGATTATGTATAAATATGTAAATACTTACAATGTCTGTCTTTAAAGTTAAAAGAACAATACCTCCTTCTCTTTCTTCAGGCTGTCTTCCAAAGTCAGAACCACAGATCGGTACTGTTCAACTGTAGCGTTAGCATTCTTCAGCTGCTCTGCTAGTTCGGTGCTTTGTTCCTCAGCACTACGCAGGAGACCTTTGATCTCTGTGAGCTCCTGCTCTGATTGGCTGGGCTGCTGAGAAGATGTTGGAACTGGAGAGCGTACTGTTGGAGAAAAGCAAAGCCGTTTCAGCACTGCTAATTATCTAAAATGCCTTTACCCCCCCCGACAGACACTGCGGTGCTGTATCTTTGGTCAGAGGACATGCTTCACCTCTCAGCGGTGCTCGGAGGCCAGCAGCTCTGGTAACTGGGGTAGTCGTGTTGCTGGAGGAGATGGCAGCATCAGAGGAGGAAGCAGAGGCCAGCTGGGTTTTCAGTGCAGTCGCCTGCTGTTCAGAGCTACGCAGCAGCTCTCTGGTCTTCTGCAGCAGCGTGTTCTGGGTCTGCAGCTGTTTCTTTGCTTCCAACAACTGAGCCTACAGAAGAGGACGAGGAGGAAACAGATGATTCAGAGCGTTACTGGAGCACGAGGGGCCACAAAGACACAAATGATTTACATACATCCATAGTGCGTCCGAGGGCGTGTCTCTGTGCAACTTCCTGGTCCAGTCTGGCCTTCACTGAAGCCAGTTCTGCTTCTAGTTGCTCTATTTTATTGTTAAGTCGCTGGCGGGTCTCAGTTTCTGTTCGCTCCATAGTCAACTGGAAAAATACAACAAACAGATTTGCCCATTTTAAAAAGTTTTAAAGAGTGAAGATTCATTCTAAATTCTCTTTTGTAAATCTCTTTTACATTAGCAATAGATAAAACACCTGTATGGTCTTGAGGTTAGTCAGCAGCAGGTTCTGGTTCCGTTGTTGTGCTAGCACGGCCTCCTTCTCCTGATTGAGTCGAGACTCAGCCTGTTTTAACATTTCTTTCTCTTTGGTCAGATTCTTAACTCGCACCTACAGACAAACACATACATATTGAAAACTGGATGGTTGTTGACAAAATAAAAGCATAGAAAATGTTTTATGGGTCAAAAGTTTATCCCAGAAATTATTTGTTTAAATACTAAATAAAGTCATGTGATTAAAGAAACTCCCCTTTGTTAGAAGAATTACTCTTTACAGAGTGTTGAACTACAAGATATACTAGTAATGTAAACCTAAATCATTTGGTAATACCTTTTATGACACAATCTGCCTTAAGGTAAACAGGCAAACATCATTTATTACTATTATTTAAATAAATGTGACTGATTTGAAATGACAAATCCAACAATTCTAAAAAAGCTGTATTAAAAAGAAAAGTCAAAAATGAATTCCTTTTGCAAAAAAAGAATAAAATGACAAGATTTACCATTTAGAAGATGTGCATCAGAATATATTTGGAATTTTATTTATCACATTGTTATAATATCTTTAATAAAATTAGGTTGCTGCTAAAAGGTCAAATTCCAAGAATAAATACTGTTATTTTATCTTGAGTTTGTTGTTGTTCTCATGAATCTTGCTTCTCACCTCTTCCAGTGCCAGTTTTTCATTAGCCTGTCTCAGGTCCTGACTCATCGTGTGGATAATATGCTCATGTTTTTGGGCTGCTGCAGCCATCTTCTGGTTCCTCTCCTGCAGAGCACAAATTTCTCTGCGGTATGCTGAAACAGTTTCTTGGAGAATCTCATGCCTGACACACAAACAAAACTTAAGTACAGTATTCAAAGACAACAGAGAAGCTAAAAAAGGACAAACAGAAGTTTCCTTTAACTCACCTCTTGTTGCTGAACTCCAGCTGAGAGGTCAGCTTGGCATGGCTGGAGCGCAGCTCGGTCAGCTGCTTCTGAAGACGGTCATTTGTTTCGTTCAACATTCTGTCGTTTTCTGCCTTCTCCTTCTTGTACAGGGTGAAGGCGTCATTGAGCTGGAAATGTACAGATTCCCTTCAGATCAGCTACAGACGCAGGATGTTTACCTTCCTTTACAGTAGCTACGTTTACATGCGCCAAATTTCCCCAATCTGATTAAAATCTTGGTCGATCTGAATTCCCAAATCCCTGTTTACATGGACACTAACTGAAATGATTTGATCATGCCCTGAGTACACATGCACCAAGCACTCGGTCAGATTAAATGAGTTGAGCATGTGCAAAACGAGTTGTCTTTCCGGAGAAAGAAAAAAGTAAACAAACTGTCCTTTCTGCACGTCTTTCCCGCCCCATCGTGTGCTCGAGCTGACTCACATTATCCCCAATATGGACCTTCTGCGGGTGATTACCTTTATGTTTGGGTTTTTACTGGTCGCATTAACCAAGCTAGAGACTGAATACATATTGTTACTGCTCCTCCACCACAGGAGAGGAGAGCAGGATGACAGGATGACTGCACCAGCAGACCACTTCTGTTTACTTCCCGCTATGTTTTCTACTTGAGTCTGCGAAAGCAGAAAGACGTCACGCTGAAGTTGTACGCATGCGCAAAGGGCTCTTTTCACCCTTTCTTTCCGAATGGGTGTGTACATGCACGTCTATCCGAATGAAGATCGGACAAAACCACCCCTCTCGATCGGAAGTAAATTTCATTCTGATCAGGCTGCATCGGATCAAAACATTCTGATTGACATGTTTACATGACGTCTTTTTTTTCCGATTGGGCGTTTATTCCGATTAAATGTGCCCATGTAAACGTAGCTAGTGTTAAGTGAAAACAGAGACAATAATCAAACACACATTCTTCATTTACCTGTTTTAAAGCAGCTTTAGTCTGAGCTGACTCTGCAGAAGCAGCTCTCTGTGGAGTGGAGCGAGTAGCTGGAGCTGAAGGACGATCAGGTGTGGGATGAGATGAGGATTCCAGACCTGCAGACACACATACAAAAACCTGATCCTATCCAGTCTAATGGAACCCCCCCTCCTATGGTTCAGCATTTGTAAGAGTCTATAGGCACCTTGAGGTGGTAGGCTGAAACCTGTGCTCTGAGTCAGCAGCGTCTTGAACATGTCTCTTTGTCTGGCGTTGGAGTCTGCCAGCTGCTTCTGCTGGTTCCTCTGTTCTCTCAGCTGCTCGACCTCCTTCTGGAGTTTATCCACGAGGGACTCCAGCTGTGCTACTCTGAAAACACACAAATACAAACGTGATATTAATGATGATTGCAACTAGATTTAACAAGGTGTCTTTATTTATTTGAGAGTTCAGGTTAGCAATGTTGGTCAAAATAATCAGGTCTAAAATCCTAAGACTAAAAATTTAGATTTAATAGCTCAGACTGTAAATTTAATTCATTTTTATTTATAAAGCACCAGTTCATTTCAAGTCATTTCAAGGCTCTTCACACCATCAGTGTTTAACTCAGACTGTGAGTTCATGTAGCAGCAAAATAGTAAATAAAACTTTTGGGTATGGAGAGCTTGTTCTACCGTGCTGATGTCACTCTGGTCTGCGCTCTGTCCTTCTCCTCCTCCAGCTCCCTCAGTCTTCCTAACAGGGTTTGGTTCTGTCTCTGGAGCTCTGACACACTGCGGAACGACAGCTGACTCGAACTGATGACTTCAGAAGTGCTGGAAATGTCAGCGGAGCTGCTGTCGTCCTTGGTCACTTGATTCCCTCTGGCTTCTTCCAGCTCAACCAGAAGAGCACACAACTGGATGGGGGAGAGGTTAATGAGTGAAAGCAGCTGGACTATAGCTTCATTTGAACTGGTCTTATTAGAATCACCTGAGAGGACGTGTCCTCTAGCAGTCTCTCAGTCTTCAGTTTGGCTCTCTCTATGGTATCACAGCGCTTATTGGCTTCTTCCTTCTCTTTCTGCAAACTGTAAATTTCCTGATGGCAAAAAGAAAAACTAGATAAAACCTTTAAAATCTTACAGAAGGTCAGAAAGTGGAAACATTTAATAATCAAACATACGGTTCGAGCTTGTTCCAGTTTGTTACACAGCGACGCCATCGACCTTTGCATGCTCTCATACTCCTCTCTCTGGTGCTTGAGGACAGGAGCTTTGGACTCCACCTCCTGAACGATCTCATCCAGGACCCTGCTCACCCTCCTGGTCTCCTGCTTCTCAAGCTGCAGCTGAGTCTGACACTCAGCATATGCGTTATACAACTGAACACACAGACAGAGAGGAAAGAGTGAATCTCTGAAAGCTGCATCAGTGGAGAAACACAGCACTGACTGCACAGTAAGCGTCACATCTCACTGGTACTTTTTTATTATGGACTAACGTTTGTTAGAAAAATATCTATATACAAGTTAAACAGAAGAATGCTGCAGATACAAAAGATGATAACACGAGGAACTTACATCAAAGAACTTCATGCCAGGTTTGACAATCGCAGCGATGGCCGCCGCTGATGGACACACAGCGTCCAGCTGTTCCTCAGTGAAAGAGGGAATGCCTGTAGCAGAAAACAACAGAAACAATGGGACTGACATTAATACACACCTCTTTCACAACAAGGTTAAATATAAAGTTGATAAAGAGTGAGAATGTGCTTACAGCAGTGTTTGCCCGCAGCCTTCGTTGCAGCATTTTCCAGCTCCTTTTCCATTTTTTTTATTTTCTCTGTGAGATCTGACTCAAGTCGTTTTTTCTGCTCTTCAGTTTCCGACACTTTCTTCTCTAAACTCTTGTTGGCTGTAAAAACATGAAATTAATAATTGCAATTATATGCAAGAAGGGTCCAAAGTAGATGTAATAGCATGAAAATCTTTATTTAAAGATACACTGATGTGTACATGTTAAACCTTTCTACTAGTTAGTGCAGAACTCCTACCTTCTCCTGTGTCTTTAACCAGCTTGCTGAGCTCCTCCACGGCTCTGCTCAGCTCTTGGTTCTTGGCCTCCATGTCAGTCGCTGCACCCTGCAGGAAGGAAAAGATGTTACACCTACATACAATAAACCACATAACATAATGACTCTTATTTAAAACTATGTGCAAGTATTTTAATGTATGATTTACTCCAAGCGTCTCTAACCTTATAAAGAGAAGACAGCTTGATGTGAGCGTTGAGTTCGTTGCGATATTTTTCCTCCATCGCACTCTGCTCATCTTTTGCCTGAAGAGACAGAAAATGTATAAAATAAATACATTTTAACATATTTAAATCCTGAAACAGAAACTGTGTTGCACACTTTCCTAACATAACAAGCTGTGCTAAAAGATTAGATAAAATGTATTTTGTTTAGGGTGTTTTAAAATAAACTGTTTACAGTAGTTACTATGATGCCACATGGGTGCAGACAGCAAATGGCTCATATCAAGGAGCTCGTTCCTAAACAAGCATCGTGGACGTGGTTATGGCAACTCTGATCAAATCTCTTCTACCATCTACACAAGAAACATGTGAAAGAGTCCCGAGAGTTTAAGAATCTGAAAAGATCTGTCAGGTGTTCAAAATAAAGAAAGTTCAAACTGATTTTTACTCGTGACTCATCATATAACAGACTTATGAAGTTCAACAACATAAAGCATCATTACATGAGCTTCACTGTGGACGTCACCTGATACTTGGATGAATGAGTGAATTATTATTTTCTCTTAGTCAAACATTTTCCCAGTTATTCTAACAAAAGGACCAAAATAATCACGAGTACTCTCCATTTTTAATCACGTAAACTAAATCTAAAACTTTTTACTAGTTATGTCCCAATCAACTTTTTTAGCCCTCGAGTCCGAGTCATTTGTGTATCTACCGATAGAGTCCCAATCTGATACTTCTATAATACATCAAAAAAGAATAAAAAAGACCAGGTCACAGACATACTCGCGCTTTCTGCTTCAAGCTGCTATCGTGTTCTACTTTGTGTCTAACCAATAGTGTCTCTGCAACAAAGTGATGTCATGCTGCAAGCGTCGCTGTTTCTGTGTGGACTCAAGAGGTACCACTGCATAACTATTGATGCGTTAAAATATAATAAAAATAAATATAGATATATGTCCGAGTCCTGATCGGGAGGTAATGTCCGATTGAGTGTGAAACCACATGATCGGATCTGGACATCCCTACTTTTTACCATGATGCAACTACAGAAACTATTGAATTGAACGAAATTAACTATATCTGTTGTTACTTTGATCAGCCCTGATTTGTCTAACTTACCTGTTTCAGTTTGTTATTGAGGTCTTCGGCTCTTTTATTCTGACTTTCACTGATTTCTCTCAGAGAACTGAGCTGACTTTCCAGTCTGATCACCTGTTTATAAGAAACATAAGACATCAAATCAAAATCAAAATCAAAAATACTTTATTAATCCCCGAATGGAAATTAAGTGTTGTTGTAGCTCAGTTCCTCTTTAGGGAGCCATTGTAGAAGGTTATAACTGTGGACAGGAAGGATCTCCTGTAGCGATCTGTGCTGCAGCAGATCTGAAGAAGCCTTTGACTGAAGACACTCTGTTGTTGAGTTACTGTGTTGTGAAGAGGATGATGAGGGTTCTCCATGATGATTTTTATTTTCCGAACCATCCTCTTTTGAACAATCAACTCCAGAGACTCCAGATCAGTCCCCAGAACAAAACCAGCCCTCCTTATCAACATGAGGCTTGTGAACCAACAGAAACTCACAAGAAACACTGACAATATCTCACCAATAGCAAATATTTGCATAGTTGTTGCATCTCATTTTATGTGTGTTACCTGCTCATTGCTGCTCTTCAGGCTGCTCTGTAACTCCAGTATCTCTTTGCCTTTTTCTCTGTTTGTGTTCAGCAGTTCGTCAGTTTTGGTTTTCAGCTCTGTAGTTAGCCACTCGGTTTTCTTCTCCAACAGTTCCTTCTCCTGCTCCATGCGTTTCTCTTTATGCTGCAACAACAATAACAGTGACATTTTACATAAAATTAAAACTTTTGAGGAGAGAGACTACTTTCTTGAATGTTTCTATCACCAGCTGTGGTGCTGTACCTGGACTGACGCTGCAGATGACTGAATATCATCCAGCTTCAGCTGGAGCTCCATCTTTATTTTGTTGGCGTCTGTCAGTTTCTCATTCAGACGCTTCACATCCACTAAAAACACAAAGTTTGGAAATTAGAAAATGTAAGAACAAAAACATTTTTTTAAATAATAAATGTATGTGTTGAAAAAAAAACTACCTGACACCATTAGAAGATCTATGTGAGAATTTGATGTTACCTGTCAGGTTCTCCACCTCCTGTGTTCTTTTCTCCAACAGCCTCGCCAACTCCCTCTTCTCTGCCTCAATCTCATACTTAGTTTTTGTTTGCTGCAGGCAAAAAAAAAGTTTAAATAAGGATTTTAACAATATTACAGGCTAAGTAGTTGTACAAAAATGCATAAAACTCAAATTATGTTTATCTCTTTAGGGTCTTTTTGTGTGTATTCAAAATACCATTTACATTTCTACATAATTACTTGCTATGAACAGATATAAGGAAGCCCATTCTGATCAAATGAAAAATAAAATGAAAATTTCTAATGTATTTCTAATATGTTATTTACCTGTTGTTGTGGTTTATCTTCAGAGGTCTCTCCTTCTATTCCCTTCAGAGCGCTCAGTTCTTCATCTGCACAGAGAGAAACATTAACATACATTGTTTCTCAGTGGAGAAAAACACAAGAGGCAGATGGAGGAAATGAAACAATGTTAAATCAGAAAATCCTATTACATTACCATGTGCTTCATTGAAAGGCAAAAATGTTCAAACAAATTTAAATCACCTGATAAATTAAATCCTAAGCTATTAATTTTGTTACTTTATAACTGTAGGGGTTTTTATGACGTGTGGGAACTCACTGATTTTCTTATTCTCCTCCTTCAGGACTTGCAGGTCTTTTGTAGCAGAAAGTATCTGCTCCTGACTCTCCACCAGTTTCTTCTCAATGTCAAAGTACTGCTGCTCTGTAGGCACAGTCAACAGGAATGCATGAACACACAAATTATAAAAACTAACTTCATACATGTATAAATTCATGTAGTATGTTTAGTAATGTCTGAAGAAAAGTTCAGAGGAAGCAGCAGACTTCAGTCAGCTGGAGCTAGTTAGATCCGGTAGCTAATATTTCAATATGCACACAAAACAAAAGAAGCATCAGTTTAAAATTTAATGCAAATTATCATAAATATTGTATTTAAAGCCCCTATACAGTTTGTAGGGATGCTTGTTTGTTTCCTCATAACTGACTATTCAATTATGTCACTGACAGTTGAAATTGACTGCCCAAAATAAAAATGTGATATAATATTGCAAAAACAACTGCTGAATAAGCGTTTCTTCTTTTAAATAATAAGCACAACAGCATATTTAACAGTATTAAAAAAAAGTAGTTCAAAACGTCCCATTAATTTATTGACATACAGTGGGGCAAAAAAGTATTTAGTCAGCCACCAATTGTGTAAGTTCTCCCACTTAAAAAGATCAGAGAGGCCTGTAATTTTCATCATAGGTATACCTCAACTATGAGAGACAAAATGAGGAAAAAAAATCCAGAAAATCACATTGTCTGATTTTTAAAGAATTTATTTGCAAATTATGGTGGAAAATAAGTATTTGGTCAATAACAAAAGTTAATCTCAATACTTTGTTATATAGCCTTTGTTGGCAATGACAGAGGTCAAACGTTTTCTGTAAGTCTTCACAAGGTTTTCACACACTGTTGCTGGTATTTTGGCCCATTCCTCCATGCAGATCTCCTCTAGAGCAGTAATGTTTTGGGGCTGACGCTGGGCAACACGGACTTTCAACTCCCTCCAGAGATTTTCTATGGGGTTGAGATCTGGAGACTGGCTAGGCCACTCCAGGACCTCGAAATGCTTCTTACGAAGCCACTCCTTCGTTGCCCGGGCGGTGTGTTTGGGATCATTGTCATGCTGAAAGACCCAGCCACGTCTCATTTTCAATGCCCTTGCTGATGGAAGGAGGTTTTCACTCAAAATCTTACGATACATGGCCCCATTCATTCTTTCCTTTACACGGATCAGTCGTCCTGGTCCCCTTGCAGAAAAACAGCCCCAAAGCATGATGTTTCCACCCCCATGCTTTACAGTAGGTATGGTGTTCTTTGGATCCAACTCAGCATTCTTTCCCCTCCAAACACGACAAGTTGAGTTTCTACCAAAAAGTTCTATTTTGGTTTCATCTGACCATATGATGTTCTCCCAATCCTCTTCTGGATCATCCAAATGCTCTCTAGCAAACCGCAGATGGGCCTGGACGTGTCCTGGCTTCAGCAGGGGGACACGTCTGGCACTGCAGGATTTGAGTCCCTGGCGGCGTAGTGTGTTACTGATGGTAGCCTTTGTTACTTTGGTCCCAGCTCTCTGCAGGTCATTCACTAGGTCCCTCCGTGTGGTTCTGGGATTTTTGCTCACCGTTCTTGTGATCATTTTGACCCCACGGGGTGAGATCTTGCGTGGAGCCCCAGATCGAGGGAGATTATCAGTGGTCTTGTATGTCTTCCATTTTCTAATAATTGCTCCCACAGTTGATTTCTTCACACCAAGCTGCTTACCTATTGCAGATTCAGTCTTCCCAGCCTGGTGAAGGTCTACAATTTTGTTTCTGGTGTCCTTTGACAGCTCTTTGGTCTTGGCCATAGTGGAGTTTGGAGCGTGACTGTTTGAGGTTGTGGACAGGTGTCTTTTATACTGATAACGAGCTCACACAGGTGCCATTAAGAGGACCGAGGAGCCTCTTAAAGAAGTTACAGGTCTGTGAAAGCCAGAAATCTTACTTGTTTGTAGGTGACCAAATACTTATTTTCCACCATAATTTGCAAATAAATTCTTTAAAAATCAGACAATGTGATTTTCTGGATTTTTTTTCCTCATTTTGTCTCTCATAGTTGAGGTATACCTATGATGAAAATTACAGGCCTCTCCGATCTTTTTAAGTGGGAGAACTTACACAATTGGTGGCTGACTAAATACTTTTTTGCCCCACTGTATTAGATACGACTACTCACAACAGCAAAGACAGCAATAACTCTAAAGCGTGAAAGACGCATTTCACACATTCAAGACGTTTTCTTCATTTCGGCATATATAAAACTCGGATTGTCTTTTGTTAATTTTCCTATTTGAATCCAGTTTGCATCACCGTTTTCCACCAAAGCTAGCATTAGCCTGATATTGTAGCTAAGGTTAGCGGGCAGTTTTTTTTTTTTACCGTGATGAATCAAATACAACATATGAAACCAGAAAGAAGCATAATTTGTCTTTTTGGCATTCCGAGCATTTGCATATCCAGACAACTAGGTGACAGTAAAAGAGAGAGAAGACTCGGCTGAAGTTACTCACCACTGTCTGCTTTGAAGCGCTCATGCTGCGTCTTGAGCGCCTCGTTAGCATTCTGCAGCTCCGTGACAAACTTCTCAAGCTTGTTTTGAACGCCTTTTGGGAGTTTATTCAACTCCACCCGCTCCAGAGCTTGCAATAAGACAACCGCCATCTCCACCTATTCTTCAGACAATGTAACTTTATAATTAAGGTAAAGTTTTCCACATTTTTTAAGTTCTATGCCACTCGCAGATCAAGACAGCCGAAGAAGAAAGTGTGAAGTCACGTTCATACATAAGCAGGATGTGTATTATACACTTTCAAAGTAAAGGTTAAGTTGCTGATCATGCCAAAGCAGCTTCACGAAAACCCACCCAGGAATACATTTTACAGTCAAACCTTTTTGTTTAAATAATTTTTGTTCACTTTATTTACATACAGTCCACCATCTAGCGACAGTCGTTTTAGAGGTTGCCATTATTTTGAAGGAAAATTCAGAAATATTTTCCAAGACTGATTACGAGACAAACGTGCGACGGAAATACGTCACTAAACGCGGCGTTGTTTTTTTTTTATTTATCTTGCTCTGCTGACGAATCCTAACGAGTTGTCAAAATTCAAAGCACTGTTCCAGATTTTATTTTTCCTTTGTTTTGCGTCTGTCGGGTATTTCTCCTCAGTAAGTTGGATTTCTTGAATTTCAAGCCAAAAGCTGTTTTAAACGTGTTATTTTAGATCACTGAAGCAAACAAAAACTCCATCTGTTCTTTAAACTTCTTGGAAAAATGTTGTGCTGCTACAACACAGTTTGTTATGATTTTGTAAGCAGACGGGACACTCATAAATTCACCATAATGTCTATTAATGTAGAAACAGACAGAAGAATTAGGGTTCAGAGCGTCATTGAATTTCGAGGTTTGTTTATACTACAAATTACTTTAAATTTGTTGAATTATCACCAGAACACTAATCACACGTTTTAAAATGCTCAACAAAATATTATTCAACATCTTTGATTAATTACATTTTAAATTTAAAGATAAGTTAAACTGGGCTGCACAGTGGAGCACTTGGCAGAGCTGTCTTGCCTTGCAGAGAGAAGGTCCTGAGTTCGATTCCGGGCTCGGGTCTCTCTGCATGGAGTTTGCATGTTCTCCCACGTGCATGCGTTGGTTTTCTCTGGGGACTCCGGTTTCCTCCCACAGTCCAAAAACATGCAAGAGGTTAATTGGTGACTCAAAATTGTCCCTAGGTGTGAGTGTGTGTGTGAGTGGTTGTATGTCTATGTCCTGCGATGGACTGGCGACCTGTCCAGGGTGACCTCGGCCTCTCGCCCCGTGAATGCTGGAGATAGGCACCAGATTCTTGCGACCGTGAACAGAAAGAAGCAGGTTCAGGAAATGAATGGATGGATGAATAAGTTACACTGTCTGACAGCAGCAGCTGCAGAGAGAAGCGTTTTGATCCAGTCTCACACATGCTGCTGTCATACCTCTTCCAGGTGACACATGTGCAGACTTGCTGTTGGACATAACATTCGTACAGTTTTATGTCATGTACAACCCCAGCACTAACCTGTAATCTCCTACCCTCTTTGGGATTTTGTGTACCAAAAAGAAAGAAAAAATGTTGTACATGTTGCTGGAAAATACTGTATCTTACATATAAATTAAACTTACTATTTATCTGATCTCTGAAGGTGTTGATGTCCTCGGTACTGCAGCCAGACAGTTTGACAATGTTGTAATGTGGAGATTTTGTATTCAGACCCAAGTGTGGCAGACAGAGGTGATTGATGTTTAAAACTAGAAAAGCACTTGGAGAGCGCAGACCTCTGCCAAGCAGTACTTGGACATATCGTAGGAAGTACTATGTCTGTATCCTTAAAAAAAATTCCTGGATCCAGACAGTATTCCAGATCATTCCCAAAATCAAATCGATTGTTCCTTGGGTCATTTCTGACCTTTCCTGAAAATTGAATCAAAATCCATCCATACATTTTTGAGTTATCCTGCTAACAGACAGACAGACAAACCCCGATGAAAACATTACTTTCTTGGTGGAGGTAATAAATGTTTATTAGAAGACAGAGCAGCAAACAGGAAGAACAGGGAGCAAAAACACGTTGGGTCAAACAAGAACAGTCCTGGTTCTATAAAGATATTCCAAAGCAATCAAATCCAGAAAACAGTAAGAGTAGGTAACAGGCAGCGCATTAATCCAAAACAATATCAAATCCAATGCAATGCTAAGAGGCGTGGGTCCGAATTATCTGTGTGCATAAATCCAAAAACAGACCAACAGACGTTGAGCAGGCAGGGTTGTAATCCAGGTACAAAACAGGGTGTCATTTTCCAAAATGCAAAAACAAAGTCCAAGATCCAAATTCTAAGAAGGGGCAGGTGAAGACGAGGTCAGGAGACAGATCAGGGTCAGTTTATTCTATGATACAAAATACTAAACAGTGACACATCCTTCCGCATCGAGGCGTGTTTCGAGTCAGTGACAGAGGTTTGAGACGTGCACATCAAGGCTTGTACTTATGACACATGGTGGGGTTTGAAGCCTTGGGGCAGCTGTACCATGTGACTGAGTCAGGAAATGGTTCATCACAGTTTGTGGACTCGGGACTGTATTGTGCTTGCGCCTGTTATGGAACAAAGAAGAGAAATTTACCCTGCTCGTAAAATTATGCTTTCTCCTAATACTAACTGCACTATTATCACTAATAACTCTTACTAACAGTCTGATGTTGGGTGTTTTGTAGCTGTTGATTGTAACTGTTAATATTCAGCTTGATCTGAGCTGATGTCATGTGGATTTTAACTTATTTATGTATGTTTAGTTTCAATTAGATTTACTTTTAACTGTAACTTGTTGGTGTTTTTTTTACCAGGTCTATGATACTGAGAGATGTAAATCTCATTGCTCGACTGCTGTAATATCAGGAAACACATTACTGACATCAGAAGCATCATCCAGCCATTTATTCAAGGTAAAGATTCACACCAAAGCTGTTAATATTTGCATTGCTTGTTTTATGTTTATAGTCCACTTGGTGGCGCAGTAGAGCAAATTAAGCATGTTGACGCTTCAGCCCACAAGTTGAAAGTTTCAGTGTTTTATAAAGCTTCATCTCACCGTCACTACTGGACAGGTGCTGGAACGTGTAGCAGAACTTTCAGCAGTGGGGAGGTTGCTGTGCGCTGCTTTTAAAGGAGAGGAGACAGGTGAAACTCATCAAGGTGATTAGACGTGACCAGGTGTGTGTGATCAGTATGACATGACAGCAAAACAGGAGTAACAGTCAGATGTCGCATAATCCGAACTGAGCAAACACATGAGGGACCAACAGCATGACAAGATTAACCAGATAGAAAACAAGGAAGCAAGAACAAAGGGCTGAACATAACGTTCAGGTGAATCAGGATATGAGCAAAGTGTCCGAGATAACAGAAGTAGCAAAACAAAAAGGCCGGGACAGTCAAGGATCATGACACGTGTTCCCTATTCTAAAGGTTAATGCAATAAAACAGCTCTGAAATAAAAACTGGGCTGCTTTAGGAGAAATTAATCAAGAGCTGACGTTGATAACAAATTGATTTTATTATTTTAAGCGATTTTAAAAAGTTGCCTGTAGCTTCTGAAACTGATAGTTTTATCTAGATTTTATCATGAAATGAAAGCAGTTGACATTATAAATCTAAAAATGATCAGCGTAGACTTGACTGAAATATTTAACATTCAGGTTTCTGTTTGAGAAGTCTGAATGTGAAATGTTCAAACTTTATGTTAAAGTTGATAAAGCTGATAAAGTATCTGCTAATTCTGAATGGAGACTTTACTCATTGTACTTGAATGCATCATAAACACACTATCCATGTCTACCTGCGAGGACAAAGTTCTGTCTAGAAGCTCCGTTTTTTAGGGAAATAAATGATCCGGTGGATTGATCATTGTGTTGGTTGGATGTACAGACTAACTACTGTGTATCTGCTGTATATCACTTAAACCTTTTACTGGTTTCTTTTAGTCCACCACATGTTTCTTCCCTTGCACCACCTGTTAAAGTAAAGCATTTTTTTACAACCTCTGCATTTCCTGCTTTTGCAGCATGGGTCGTGGTTATATAGTAGAAGATGATGTGGAGGGATATCTGTCAAAACTATGTTCATCACAAGCAAGTACAGTCACGGGCCTGCTCATCGGACAGGTGAGGTTTCCACCAATATAAATACTGTCAGCTCCTGTTACATTCAGGTTTTCTAAATATTTCGTTCATCACTTCAACAGGTGTCCAAAAATGATAAAAACTATATAAATGATATAAAGTAATTGATTTGAGAGTGTGTCGTATGTGAGGAGCGACAGTGACTCTTATAGATGTTTGAATCTTTCAGAGTTCAGTCCAAAGGGATTTTGTAGTTATGGCAGCAAGGACGCCTCAAAAGGAAGAGTCTGCTGATGATGGAAGGTTGGTGGACAAAGAGTGGGTCTCTGAGCATGCTAGACAGGTAAACAAACACAAGGTAGTCCTTTTAAATTATTAAAAGTGATATGTTGTTAAATATGGGTCAGTGGGAGGACAGATGTTGCTTTTGGAAAACTGGCCTGCGTTTGCAGGCTTTAAGCTTTAGCATGTGTTTGTCTCTGATTTTTAGGTGTCCAGAATGTTGCCTGGAGGCATGTCTGTGCTGGGAGTCTTTATAATATCTGACAGCGATGCCAAGGACACACTAACTACTCTCCGACAGGTAAGAACCATATTAACGCAAAAGAAATGCACAAATGGGTCGTTCATACTCTAAAAATGTAAAAACATTTAAAACATCTAAAAACTCTGCAAGAACATGTTGATTTATTCTATCCCTCTGATGTGTGGGTGTGTGTGTGTTTGTAGTTGGTGTTTGCGGTGGAGAATTTAATCTCCTCTGAGCAACTTTGGAGTCCTGCAGATGATGATGTCACAGACCGCGTCACGCTTCATGTCAACCCTAAAACCAGGAAGTATCCTTTAAACATCGACACGTTAACATCTGGAATCACAACCACATTCTGTTTTTAGACTGTCTTTAACTCCACGCATCAGAACCATTTGCAGAACCTTCGACGTCAACGATCCAAAGGTGATTCATTCCAGTCGATCTGATCAATTCTGGCTTTACAGTTACAGTCATGGTGGAAACACAAACACACGAAGGTTTTTAGGTTTAAAAAAATAGTCTTCATCAGATGAACAACAACACAGTACGTCTGTATTTTGTCTGATTGATTTTTTTTAAATTAAATAACGACAGAAGTGGATCTCTTGTTTTAGAGTTGAGGTTGTATTTATTTAATTCAAAGACCTTATAAGGAATGGATGGATTTTTAATGATCTTCTGCTTTATAAAACTTATATGTATAAGTTTTGATAGTGTTTGTTTAAAAATATTTAACACATTTAAAGAATCTTTCCAAAGAGGATTTCAGGTGGATCACAGTCACGTCTGTGTTTGTTTCAGAGTGTGGCCAAACCAGCTGACTGGAAGTACCAGTCAGGTGTGTGTTCTTCCTGGCCCTCAGTGTCTTGTTGGTTGAATGTAGACTTGTTGTTCCCACTGCCAAACAACACAACCAGTTCTAAAAACATTGATGAATGCCTGAAGGTTAGCACACACACGCTAACATTTTTAAACACTATTTTTTTACGTCATTTGAATCTGTTATCATGTTCATTTTTGTTTCAGGAGGGACTTAAATTGTGGGTGCACCGGATTGAGGGCGGAGTTTGTCTGATTGATGGGAAAAAGCTGCCAGAGGACTCGGAACTCAAAGCAGGACAGGTTTTGTAAATCTAAACATTTTAAAATCAGTGCATGAAATTAATCTGTATCTCCTAAATCGTGCAAACAAGCACTGAAAACAAACAACAACAAACAAGCTGAACAGACTCCATGATGGACCTTTAAACTCATCTGGTACTACAATCGTTTTTAAAGAGTTGATTCTTCTCAGCAGGATCTCCAACACTGACTCCCCCACTGTGTTTGAATTGAAACTTATTTTAAACATCTGCTTAGATCCAGTTTCACAGAGGCAGTACCAAGACAGTGCAATACCAAAACATTTGGGGAAATACCTAAAAATAAAAAGATCCCATTTGATTACAAGAAAAGGGTGGGACTTAAAACCTATACTGGAACCTGCCACAAGGGGGCAGTTGTTAAGATTAATCTAGATGTTCAGACTGGATTATTCGGTGGGAGGAAATACAATGTTATGAATATACCTGACGGCACTGAGCTACTTATTTATTTTATTTAGGGTTATACAGACAGGTTGTAACAAACTGCGTTACACACAAATGAACACAGTTTCATACAGCTTTCAACATCTGGGACACATCAGGACTTCCAACATCCCTTCCAGTAACATGCACCTCCCAGATGTGGAAAACATCACTCCTCGTTTCTCTTCCATGTTCAGAAACAGATTGAATCTGTTTTAGTTTTGCAGTCTGGTGTTTAAACTGTGAAATTCTAAGTTCTGTTTTCATTTCACTCCTCCAGCGACTCTTTGTCCTTAAAGTTTTTTCCTAACCATAAACTGGGTGTTCCTTCCAAAACTGTTGGTTTCTTTTAATACCAGATGTTCCAGCACATCCTGCTCAAACTGGTCTTGTCCGGTTCTTGGTTCCTTAATTTTTTACCAGCTCAGACAGCTCATGACTCGAAACTTAAAAAATGTAAAATCAAACTTAAAGACACAATTTTACTGATTCTCTAAACACGAATTCTAAATCCATCTCTTTAAATCAACTTCAGGAAAAATATAACCATCAGTAGCTCAGGAGGTAGAGCAGGTTGTCTAGTAACCGGTGGGTCATTGGTTTGAATCCTCACTCCGTCCAGAAAGATTGATTTGCCGTTGTGTCCTTGGGCAAGACACTTCACCTGCCTTTGCCTGTTTGGTGATGTCAGAGGGTTCAGTGGCACCTGATTCTGTCAGTGTGTCCCAGCTGTGGGTGTATAATATGTAGTTTATCACCACTAAACCTTCAAGTAAATGACAGATGGTGGAGTGAAACACTTTGGGACTCGAGTCTCTGTAGTTCATTATTTTATCTGATCTCATTACTCTATTCAAAAAACTTGAAAAAATCTTTTACTCATTGATTTTACTGATTATCAATTAAACTATTGTTCCTTATTCTTTCTTCAGCAAATCATTTTAACAAGCTCTTCCTGTTGAATTTCTCTGCTCATTATGACATTTTGCATGTACATTTAGCAGTTTCTGCTTTCTTGACAGTATGCTGATTAAACACAATAATTTGTTTATGTTTATAAAAGAGAGGGCTATATTCTAATTAATGTTATTTTGCAGAAAAGGAACACGAGACAGATGTTCACGGCCCAGTTGCTCGTCGTACCGGTAAGAGATGCACTCATCTAAAACCTGATCAGACTAAACATTTTGCAGAGAAAAGGTTTAAATCAGGTTGTATGTGATCATGTAATAAGATCTTCGTTTTAGGATGTGCAGAGGTCAGCAGATGTGGTGCAGCAGTGTGGAGGCAGTGTGTCGATCAGAGGAACAATCCACAGCAGAGCGTTCTTACTCAGCAACAAACCAAAAGCCAAACTGGCAGAGAAGGTAACGCTTCTATCAACATGACAAGAACTCACAATGTTTCATCTAACTATAGTTTAAACATGTGAGCAGCTGCTGAAGAGGGACGTAGTCTCTACGGTGGCCACAAGGGTTCAGATGATGCTGGAGGAGCTCATGACGTCTGATGACGAGAGCAGCAGAGACAAACAACAAACAGGTATTGACAGAAGCAGAACCTGCTAATAAACATCAGAAAATATATATTTTTAAAAAACTCCAAATCAGCCTGATTTCCTGTGTGTAACTTCCTGATTTCTTAATAGAAATCACATTTATCACAACTAGGGAACAAATATTATTCTATTCTTACATCTCAGTTAAAAACCAAGTAGAATATTATTAATTAAGGGCATTATAATAAATATACGATATTTAGTCGCTCTGACTCCTTCTGGTTGTGTGTTTCAGAGCAGCTCTGCCTCCCTCGTCGTATCTTCTGTCCTATTAAAGGACCTCTGTATGCGTGTGACTACCAGTTTAATGATGAAGGCTTGACTGAGATGAAGGACCGACTCAAAGAGATGCTGGACATCGATGCAGCTGAGGAGGACTTGGACACCACTCAGGAAATGACTGCTGAAGTCCTGCAGAGTGACGCCACAGCAGGTGTGAGAGGAGCGTTACAGCTGCAAACTAGTCAAAAACAAACTTCATCTTTAACCTTCTAATAACAAAAACACAAGAACGTTATTGTTAGATGTGAATCGGTGGGATTACCTGTTGATTCTTCAATCTGTAAATATGAATTTCTTACATTAAGTATCTAAAAATATAAAACTGAATTTAGGAAATTTTAATATACTATACTATATATTTTTTACTTTAGACTTTGAGTTTAAGAAAATAGATCATTAGAAACTGGATCCAACAGCTGATTATAAGAAACAAAAGATAAAATACAATATTTACTTGATATTTGTTACATTTAGAGTTTTTTTCTTGTGAAATGATGTTAGCCTCTTAACATTCTTCCTCTGTTGATTCTATAATCTTGGACCTGATTCAACAAACTTCTTAGATTTAGATCAATAATCTGTTCTAAAACAGTTAAAGTCGCCACATTGCTGTTGTTGTAAAGTTGTTTAAATTTGTATTTTTGTCTTTGAAGAATCGACTGTGGAAACTGTTAAAGCTTCAGAACCTGAGAGGAACAGCTACATCGGTGAGACCTTGTTCCTGCAGCTGGAACAGAAACTGATTAATAATCCCAAAAATAACCTCCCAGACATGCTGCAGCCCTCAGTCACAGATAAGAGATTACACACGTTGAAAATATTCAAACAAAATAAACGAGTTGAAATGAAAACCAGTGTTGTGTAGGATTATATTACAGCTGCAATTTTCATATGAAAAATTTTAAATGATAGAGATTTTGTTTTGTATTTATGATGTCATACGTAGGATTTACGTTAAAAGGCAGAACATGTTTGAAGTGTCCCCATCAAGTTAGATTTTTTTTTTTTTTTTTTCCTCCCGTCTCACATTTGACAGGATTAAACAGCTCTTAATGTTTTATTTTTGTTGATGCAGTGCAGCTTTTATCAGAAACATCTGTAAAGATGTTTGTGTTGATATTGCCTGGAGATATGGCTTCACATTGTAAAGTTTTGTTTTTGTATATTTGTGCATTAAAGGAGAACGCCCGTTTTTTGCAATTGGGGCCTTATTTATTCTGTGAGATGTGTTTTACTCGTCATCAGTGGTACTTTTTTGCGATTCGGATTCGTCTCGGAGATTTTTGATTCACACGGCAAACACCTAAACGCCAATAAACGAGAGTCGGTTGGGCCTGCGTTCGCCGACCTTAAATCGGTTTAAAATCAGTTCAAATCCGTTATTTTTTTAATCTGGCCATTTAGATACTCTATTGTTTATTCCGTTCCAGTGCCATCTTGAATCCTGCGCTCATAGAAATGATAAACAAAGGAAGCTAAGCCACTGCATCAATAGAATGGGCGCGCGGAGAGATGACGTCACTCTCCCGTCACTGTAAAAAATATCATTTCTATGAGCGCAGGATTCAAAATGGCACTGGAACGGAAAAAACAATAGAGTATCTAAATGGCCAGATTAAAAAAATAACGGATTTGAACTGATTTTAAACCGATTTAGGGTCGGCGAACGCAGGCCCAACTGACTCTCGTTTATTAGCGTTTAGGTGTTTGCCGTGTGAATCAAAAATCTCCAAGACGAATCCGAATCGCAAAAAAGTACCACTGATGACGAGTAAAACACATCTCACAGAATAAATAAGGCCCCAATTGCAAAAAACGGGCGTTCTCCTTTAAGTTGTGAGACATTCTTTGTAAAAATCATCTGATATTTGTGCTTTTTAAAGAATTAATCAGTGGTGTTTCTGCATATTTGACAAATGTCAGGCAGGAAAACAGAAATGAGCTGCAGCAACTGTTAGAGCTGGCTCTCTGCACTGAGAACATTCTTCTCTTTCTCTATTTGTATACAAGTACTACTAATAGTTATTAAATAGATTTTTAAATTAGGAGTGTGTCATCGCCCACCGAAGCAGCCGCGCAGGTTGACCTCTAATAAAATCCCTGGGATAAGAGCAGATGAAGGATCAGACTCACTGTCGTTCCTTCTTCATCCCAGATTCATTTGTTCTTGTGCGGCTGTGTTGGAACATGTTGGATAAAAAGTTGAACAACCACATGGTTTTATCGAGATTTATTTGAGTTTAAACCGTCAGTCGTTGTTCTTTCACAGAACAGCCGTAGAGCAAACAGCCTGTTATTCTGTCTCTTGCTCAGACGTGTTTGATCATCCCTCATTAAAATACTGCAGCTTTTATTCACCTAAAAACAAAACATTTCTCAGATGTTAGTAGAAGTTAAAACACTGCTATGCAGATGTTTCTTTAAAGTTTTTTTTAATTATTGCACCTTTTTTCTTCTAAAGTTTTTTGGCAGTAAAAGCTGAATAAATGTACCCCAAACCAAAGACACAAAGCATTTTTTACTTTAACATTGTAAATATGTTTTACAAAATCATCTTTTCTCTTTTTTTTTTAGGTGTTGCCATGGCGACAGCTGTTGCTCTGCTGGCCACTGCTGTATCGATGCTGTATCTGGGTGACATCTAAGATGTTAACTAAGAAGCTAAATAAAATACTTTATTCAGAACATTTCAGTAAAGTGTGTTTTGTTGAACCTGAAATAAGTAAATCATGTCTCATCTGAGAATGAATTAAAAATAAATCCTGCATTCAGACCTGGAGTTCAGACATGCCTCTCCTCTGCTAAACCTTTTTTTACTTTTTGAATAATGTCAACAGACTATAACGAACCTCCTTGGCAGAGATTAAAGAAAAATCTATAATGAATCTACTTTTTGTTGTGTTTCTTATTACAGTCAAACTTTTAACAACCAGCTTCTACTTAAAAATATTTGTTTTAAAATCTTGTTTTAATTATTTTTACAATTAAAGATTTAATAAAGTTTATTAAACTACACAGGAGTGAAAAAGTACATGTAAAATGATTAACTATCATGTGTTCTGAGTTTGGATTCCTTCAAAATAAAAGACTGGAAAAGATTTTCTATATTTTAAGAGATTTAATTGCTGCAGAACAAACAGATACACTCAGCTGGGAGAGTTTTTAATTCACAGTCACATTTAAGCAATGTATCTGTTTTTTGCACTGCAAAAAACTGTACATTTCCAAAAGTCTCTCCTGGATCTAGGTGTTGTCCTCCCTCATTGGTTGGCTGAAGTCTCATCCTATTGGCTCCTCATTGGTCTACTCCTCTTACCTCCTCCATTGGAAGCTTCAGTTTCCTCTGAAAATGCAAACCTCTCATAACAAGCACAAAGTATCTGGATAAACATTTCACTGAAAATAATGCAAAGTTTATACTTTATTCCTGTACTTACACCTCGGACTGTACATACAACACCAGCAGCAGTTAGCTGTGTGTCTGAGGGGGACGACCTGGAGTACAGGTCGGTCATCAGGGATTTTGTGGATGGGTGTGAGCAAAACCACCTGCTCTTAAACACCAGAAGGTGGTTAACTTTCACAGAAACACTCCACCTAACACACCTGTAATCATTCATGGCTCAGACACTGAGGCGGTGGATGCATTTAACCCCGTAAGATCCAACTCGTCAAAAAATAGCCAGAAAATTCTGATGTTTTGGAACTAACCCTTTTTTTGCTTTTTTATTGTTGGATTTATTTTTTGTATCACATTTGATGCATTGGCTGTTTTTATAGTTTAATTGTAATATAAAAAACAAGTTACATAATAAATATGCATTCTTTCAATAGATTATTTTAAAAAATGACTTAGAAAGTTGATGATATTGTTACTGTAACTTCTCAAAACATGAGCAATGATTTTCCTGAAAAAGGTGAGTGGATCATATACTGGGAGCAGCCATGTTGGAAATGATCCAAACTAAACTTGAGCTGCATGTGGTATCATAGTCTACCATGGGGCAGAATACATGTGTCAGATATAGAACAGGTTTTAAGAGAAGTATTGATCATGTTGATGAGATAGAGCTCTCAGAAATTCATGTAGCTAATATGAAAAAATGGCGTTATAGGGTAAACCCACAGTGTAAAACAGACTGTAGGTCATTTTATATTTTTGTGCAGTTTTTTTTTTTTTTCATCTATTATTTTATGTTATTTTATGTACTGTATGTGTCTGTTTCACTTCCCCTTTATTATATATTTGTTATGCTGCCATAGTGAATTTCCCCACTGTTGCATCAATAAAGTCTATTCTGTTTATGACTGCATTTGGAGCAGTATTTTAATATATTCTTTAAACTACCAGTCACTTCATGGCAGACTGAACTGAAATGATGAACCAATCTACAATAAATTACACTGCTTTTATTGTCAATTATTTTCATGTTGTTGTTTTTTTTAATGGATTTATTTTGCAATAACCTGAAGGTTTTTACTTTTCTGCCAGAAAACAAAAGAAATAGAAACATAGTTGTCAGAGAGGAAGGAGTTAAGTACAGACTGTTTACAGTGTGTGGAAGGAAATGAAGTTACGAGCAGAACTCCACTCCCTGTTCAGAGGTGGAGTCTGCAGCAGACATCTTGCTACAGTTACTTGTTTACTTGATCAGAACTCAAGTGCATTGCACCCAGTAATGTACTCACTGCCCATATGCGGTGCACTTTGACTCTCAGGGAGTGATAACAGCTCCAGCTGTCAGATCACACTATCAGCAAGCTGGTGAGAAAGAGAAGAAATTCTAATGTAACTGAGACGTCAGCCAGGAGGCGTGGACAGTACATCCTCCTCCTAGAGAGTTTCACTTTAGAAAAGGACAGTCCCGGACAGTGTTTCGGACGTCTGCTTCAGAAAAACTAAAGAAATATTTTTTTAAATTTCATAAGGCGATCAAAGGTTGTTTTTTTCTCAAGCCAGACTGAAGCATCATGTTGAGCAAAGATCTTCCTGATATTGAGGTAACAAGCCGCTGCTGTTTGTCTGATTTTTATGTTTCTCAGCTGGATTTTTGATGACTTTTCAGAAACAGTCAAGTTCAAGTGTTTTATTTATTGCTTCCTCCATGTTTTAAAATGCACAAAAAACATGCAAAAAAAGAGTAGCATTGTTTAGAATTATGCTGTTGTGTGGAGTGATGTAGAGGACTCAGATTCAGGCAGGATATAAACTCAAGAGGCAAAAGGAGTTAAATAACACTAAAAATATTTTAATAACAAAGTGGTGACGTGGCAGGGAAATAACAGTCTGACTTACATCAGAACCAGCGACAAGAAGACAAGATATGGAGAGTTGATGTAAACGCTGACAGACTAAGAAAGAGAGACGTATTTAAAGCAGAGAGAATGTGATAACTGAGTGGAAACAGGTGAGGAGAAGCAGCAGCAGACTAATCAGAAGGATGTGGAGTTCAGATGAGGTAAAGATGGAGCTAAAGGATGGAGAGCAGATGCAGGGAAACACACAGGAGTGAACAGAAATAAAGTTACTGGAATACAACGAGAATAAATAAGGTTCTAAAACTAAAACCAAACGACGCTGCCACCATGCAGAGCCACTTTAGTATATTGAACACAATATATGCTTCAGTCTTTGAGGTTTATCAACATTATATCTGCAGCTGGTCAGTAAAACTTCTACAAACAAATCTAATAAAGGCAGATTAGTTTTGCACAGTTTTGCACGCCAGTTTGCTCAATACTTAAAAAGAGGAATTACACCCACATTCGAACATCAACATCATCAATATTGGCATGTGACTGCAAGTAAAACACAATTTCTTTTAAGGATGTCAGTTTCACATGGCAACATTTTGTCTATGTACAAAAGTTTCACATTATTTTTGCTTAATATTGGATATGATCCAAAAGGTGACAGTTTTACCAAGCACATGGCAAACAGTTTATAATGTGAGTGCTATGTAATGTATTTGATAACTATGATCAAAAGGTTTGTTTTCAGGGTAGTGTACATAGTTAAAAGTTTCACTTTTTACAGCTGTTCTGGAATCAGATCATGTGCTGCATGCCAACTACTAATCAGCTCTAGCGTCATAGGTGGTGGTGTTAAAAGGCTGGACCAATGTGCAAGATTACAGGAAGGTCATGCAGCAAGTAATATTTATAAACTTTTTAATAAGGAGAAACAAAGAGACACTATAAGCATGCAGATGCTGACAGTATAGGAGCTGACAACAGACTAAGAAAGAGAGACGTATTTAAAGTAGAGAGAATGGGGTTGAGAATGGGGTTACTGAGCGGAGTTTAGATAGCTGAGGGATGGAGAACGGATGCAGGGAAATACACAGGAGTGACCCAAAATAAAGTTACTGGGAATAAATGAGGTACTGAAACTAAAAGCAAACTCACAAGAAAGAAACAGACAGAAAGAAAGAAACCAACTAAACAGCAAACAACAAAAAAAAACTTGATTAAAAAATAAGTAAAACATACAACAATAAATAAGGGAAACACAAACCCCTTTCAAAATAAAACCACAGGAAACCTGGCATTGATCATTATGAAAGACAAAACAAACTCATAACTCTAAAATCTAGTTTGTTTAAAAAGAAATATCATAAAAGACACAATGTGTGTATGTGAGGGGTGGGGGCTGTTTTTACCAGTTTATTCTAAACTATGTGTGAAGAAGGTGTCGACACTGGAGCACTAACATTCTGGCCTTGTGACTTGTCTGGAACAAAGATGAAAGCCAGAAAATCTCCCACACCAAGAAACCTGAGTTCCCAGAAAAAAGAAAACACACATGAACATGCAACATGTGCTTGTAAACATGCACCCATGTAGAAGCTTTCAGATGAGTTTCAAACTCTGCAACTTTTTGATGAGTAAACTGCACCACCATGCAGAACAATTACAAAAAGGTATTTATACTTATAGCAGAACCTGTTCGTTAAGTGCTTGATTCAGACGAATATCCCTCAAGAAGAAAAGTCATGGATTCTTTCCATGTGACATGATAAGTTTGAGAAATCCAGCCAATTAATTTACAATGTAAGAAATCAGCAATTCTTGTGTAATTCATTAACGATCAGGGACTTTAAGGGAGGTGTTCCTGTAATTTCCCTAAACTCCCCATCACAAAGACCACGTGTCATTCTGTGAAACAATAACACTGTTATATATTCTAAAGGTTTCATCTGTATTGTGTAAATGGAGGACTCAAGAACACATCAGCTTTTGTTGGTGCAGCTCTGTCTCATTTCCCTTCATGGAAGTGTGAAAATAAATCCCCAAATTATCCGTTCTGGCTCTGAGCAACAGTGTCATCAAACAGAGATGAGTTGCATCAATTTACTCAGATTTTTCTCTCAAAGTAAACTCACGCTGAGCAGTGGAGACGGGCTAAAACACAAGATCACAATGTTGCGCAACCAGCCATGTGTTTCATTTACAGCCTGTTGATCGTTTGCACGAGGCCAGTGGAGAACAGAGTGGAATGCACACGTGATCAAGTGAAGCAATGTGATTGACAAAAATCTGCATTTACACAAGAGGTTTGAACAAATACATTTAAAATACATTAAATCTGCCTGATGATACAAAGGGAAGGAGATGACAGGATGATAAATGCTGAGCTATCAGAAATAGAATTGAATATATTGTGAAAGTTTGTTCACTGGTTGATGTGTCATTCAGCCGGTTGACTAAGAATCCGATATTTGACTCAGGCTGTTAACGCTCTCTTATGGTCTAAAGTCAAACCTTTTAATGTTAAAATTCAAATTATTTCAAACCAAAAATGTAAAACTTCTGGATGAAAAACGTTTCAGTTTGTCATTTCCTCTGTTATACATTAATGCAATGATGGGTCATTTCCCTGCAGCTCACTGACCTAGCCCACCATTATCTTATCATGATGTCCTGAAACATTCAGACTTCCAAGAATGTTCCAGTTTTTATGTTTTCAGCACTGAATCTGTGTGTGTGTGTGTGTGTGTGTGTGTGTGTGTGTGTGTGTGTGTGTGTGTGTGTGTGTGTGTGTGTGTGTGGGTTTGTATTTCTGACCTCCTGGGGACCCGTTTCCTGACTTTTACTATCTTTCTGGGGTCCGAGGGTTCTTGTGGGGACCGAAGCCTGGTCCCCATGGGGGGGACTCCCCTTTTTAGGGTTAGGGGTTAGGTTTATAGGTATGGTGTGAATAGAGTTTTAGTTAGTCTTAGGGTTAGTTATAGATCAGTAATGGTTAAGGTTAGGAAAAGGGTTTGGGTTAGGTATAAATCTAGTTACTAAAATCAATGGAAGTCAATGGATGGTCCCCATAAGGATAACAAAACACACTTTTGTGTGTGTGTGTGTGTGTGTGTGTGTGTGTGTGTGTGTGTGGGTTTGTATTTCTGACCTCCTGGGGACCCGTTTCCTGACTTTTACTATCTTTCTGGGGTCCGAGGGTTCTTGTGGGGACCGAAGCCTGGTCCCCATGGGGGGGACTCCCCTTTTTAGGGTTAGGGGTTAGGTTTATAGGTATGGTGTGAATAGAGTTTTAGTTAGTCTTAGGGTTAGTTATAGATCAGTAATGGTTAAGGTTAGGAAAAGGGTTTGGGTTAGGTATAAATCTAGTTACTAAAATCAATGGAAGTCAATAGACGGTCCCCATAAGGATAACAAAACACACTTGTGTGGTGTGTGTAGATAACATACAGAAGTTCATGTACTGTACATTGTGATCCATAACGCCAAACCTTTTGACTGTCAAATAGATTCAGAAGTTAACGTAAGATTTAAAAATGTAAATTAAATGTTTTTGTTGTCTATTCCAAATAATTTACATCAGATTCAAACTGTCAAAATAAAATAATAAAAAACTAGAATCCCCAAATTATACACTTGTTTTCACTAATATATTGAATTGTTGTACCCTGTTAACTTACCTTCAAAAACAAATAAAGATCATGAAACATAAATAACCCTTGACCATTATAATTTATAATTAGAATGAATAATAATAATTTACAGTGATAATAATGTTAGACAATTGGTAGTAAGCTGTTATTATTAAATAAGAGATCTCCATCACTCTGGGTTCTTACAGTCACAGTAAATTAAAACAATATTGCAGAAACAACCGTTTCAGAAATAACATCATCTTTTCTGTAACTGACAAGGTAAAAACAAGGACACTGGTTTTTGGTACTAAAACACCTTTTAAAAAGGGTAATACATGCTAACAAAAATCTTAAAGGATCTTATTTAACAAATAAAGTAACTTTTTGGTTGTTGTTCTTTGTTTAGAGCATCCTGGCTCTGAATCCAAGGGTCAAGACTCATGCTGAGATTGTTTCCACGACAAGTAAGAAGAAAGAAAAGAAACATTGGAAGAGAAACCCAGAAAGAAACTGTGATGTAAGATATACACACACGTTTGTATTACTATCTTCATCAGGACATTGACTTGACTTCCATTCACATATAGGTCTAACCCAGATCTTAATTATTAGCATAAATGCTTAACCCTAAACAAATGCTAAAGCGGATCCCTAACCAGAATATTTAGACCAGGTTTTTATCCTCACAAGGACTGACAGGTAGGTATTTATGATAGAAAATGACCAAAAAAGGTGACAAAAACCAGATAAAAACACACACAGTTAGTCCACTGGTTTATTTTTCCCTTCTTATATTATTTGGCATACCTACTTTTTCTTTATTTCTTTGTTTTTTCATCCAGTCTTGTGTCAAGTTAGAGAACAACTTTGATGACATCAAACACACAACTCTGAGTGAACGAGGAGCTCTGCGAGAAGCACTGCGGTAAAACTGAACGACTTCATTTCCTGTTACCTAAATAACCCACAGCTGACAGACAGCAGTCCAAGTTATGAGATGACCACTATCAAATTCTCTCTAGTTTATTAGGCAAATGTGTTTTCTGTGTTTATAGATGTGAATCAAACTGAGTGGAATAGACTTTGTAGTTGTGTGCAAAAAACACACAATATTGATTTATACAATAACAGAGTGAAGAGAACGTGACACCTGGTGCCAGTTCAGTGGGTCTAAAGCTGTCAATCATTGAGGTTAATGTCTATCATAATTAAATAAGATAATTTAGAATAAACGTGTGACAATAAACACATTCTTAGAAATGTGAGAACCTGTTCTGTAACAGGTTTGAAATCTGTTGAATTTCTTCCACTTATTTTGGTCCACTTATTTTTGTGTTGGGATTAAAATGAATCATCTTTTACAGAAGATAATAGAGTGGATAGTTAAACATGTTTCTGTAAGTTTTAGTTGTTTTAGTTAAATCATCAGTTCTTCACACAATGTGTTTGTACTGTTATTGAAGATTACAAGAACATCTGAGGGATTTTTACTTCAGGAGCAATTAAAAAACGTAATTTTTATCTTGAAAATGTCTTATTGTAGACGAACATTTTGTCACACAGATAACATCTGTCTGTCTGTCTGTCTGTCTGTCTGTCTGTCTGTCTGTCTGTCTGTCTCACCCTATTTTTGTTGTAATATGTCTGATCTCTTGTTGTTACTGTGTTTAGGTGTCTAAAATGTGCCGATGCTCCGTGTCAGAAGAGCTGCCCGACGAACCTGGACATCAAGTCATTTATTACAAGTATTGCCAACAAGGTGCAGTAATGAGCTGTTATTAAAAAGCATTCATGTGACATCAGATGACAAAGTGAAAATAGAAAAAGTTGCAAAGTGGTGATACAGATCATTTGTTTGTTTGTACATGTAACAGAACTACTACGGGGCAGCTCGGGCCATTCTGTCTGACAACCCTCTGGGACTGACCTGTGGGATGGTCTGTCCCACATCGGAGCTGTGTGTCGGAGGCTGCAACCTCTACGCTTCAGAAGAAGGACCCATCAACATTGGGGGGTTGCAGCAGTTTGCTACCGAGGTACAAACATGTCATCAGCTGATTTTGGAGAGAACACACATTAATCATTATTTCCTGATGATTTATCGACTCATTAACTCTCAGGCTTGTACAGGTGAATTTATTGTATCTTGGAAGTTAAATGTACTTTTAACTGTAACCTCGATCTCCTGCCCTTCATCCTTTAAACACTTTTCATAGTCCTCGTTACTCATTTGATGTTAATAAATAAAAACCTTATTCACTAGCATTTTCTTAAACTCTCTAATGTGGCGTGTGTATTTCTCTACAGGTGTTCAGTAAAATGGGCATTCCTCAAATCAGGAATCCTGAGCTCCCGCCAGCCAATGAGATGCCAGAGTCCTACCACGCCCCCATCGCTCTGATTGGCTGTGGCCCAGCCTCCATCAGCTGTGCTTCTTTCCTCGCCCGTCTTGGATATGACAACATCACCATATTCGAGAAGCAGAAGTATACAGGAGGGCTGAGGTACCATCATCACCATCAACAGACATTTTACTGAATATCAATGATCTTCTTTATTGATTAAATTGTAAATTTAAAGGCTTGACAAGGTTTTACAATGTGATCACTTTGGAGATGCTTGTTTAATTTAAAAGTGTCTTTTGAACTGTATTTACAATAGTTGTTCTTGTTAATAAAAGAGTCCTTAATCCAATTTTTAAATAACTTTAATAGAATTTCATGGCAGAAAATCAAATCCGTGGAAATAAAATATAAATAATTCACATTAAATAAACATCTTTTCCTGCAGCACATCAGAAATCCCTCAGTTCAGACTTCCATTTGAAGTTGTCCAGTTTGAAATCTTGCTGATGAAGGACCTGGGAGTCAAGGTGAACATTTAGTTTATCTATAGTTTATATATAAATCACATGTTTTTATGTAATAAAGTTACAAGAGTTAGAATGTTTCTAAAACTAATAAATGTGTGTTTGTGGTGTTGTGTGCAGGTGATTTGTGAGAAAGGTTTAGGTGTTAATGGAATGACTCTGTCATCCCTGAAGGAGGAGGGATTTAAGGCCATCTTCATTGGGATTGGTGGGATAAATCTGTCAATCACAGTCTGCACCATTTAAAGCATGAGAGCACCAATTCATCATGGAGTGTGTAATCTCTCTTTATGTGTATGTGTGTGTTACTACAGGTCTTCCTCAGGCCAACAGAGCTACAATCTTCAAGGGTTTGACTGTGGATCAAGGATTTTTCACTTCAAAAGATTTTCTGCCGTTGGTGGCTTCTGCCAGCAAAAAAGGTACAACTAGGAAAAATCATGATAAATAAAAGTGTGAAAGATTTAAAAAAAATTTGTTTATCAACACATCTCACATGCCTGGATGTGTTTAACTTTTCTATACAAATAGAACATCTGCATTTACTTTAAATGCTTTTTTTCTAAACATTAAATTAAACATTGCACATTTTTTGAAGCATTTAATTTTAGTTTTCAAGTCCAGCACAGTGAGTTAATGCTCCACATACCAACCAGCCTCTGAAACGCATTTAATTTTCTCTACAGGTTGTTCTGAATCTTTTGAACACAAGCACATACAGTGGGGCAAAAAAGTATTTAGTCAGCCACCAATTGTGTAAGTTCTCCCACTTAAAAAGATCAGAGAGGCCTGTAATTTTCATCATAGGTATACCTCAACTATGAGAGACAAAATGAGGAAAAAAAATCCAGAAAATCACATTGTCTGATTTTTAAAGAATTTATTTGCAAATTATGGTGGAAAATAAGTATTTGGTCAATAACAAAAGTTAATCTCAATACTTTGTTATATAGCCTTTGTTGGCAATGACAGAGGTCAAACGTTTTCTGTAAGTCTTCACAAGGTTTTCACACACTGTTGCTGGTATTTTGGCCCATTCCTCCATGCAGATCTCCTCTAGAGCAGTGATGTTTTGGGGCTGACGCTGGGCAACACGGACTTTCAACTCCCTCCAGAGATTTTCTATGGGGTTGAGATCTGGAGACTGGCTAGGCCACTCCAGGACCTTGAAATGCTTCTTACGAAGCCACTCCTTCATTGCCCGGGCGGTGTGTTTGGGATCATTGTCATGCTGAAAGACCCAGCCACGTCTCATTTTCAATGCCCTTGCTGATGGAAGGAGGTTTTCACTCAAAATCTTACGATACATGGCCCCATTCATTCTTTCCTTTACACGGATCAGTCGTCCTGGTCCCCTTGCAGAAAAACAGCCCCAAAGCATGATGTTTCCACCCCCATGCTTTACAGTAGGTATGGTGTTCTTTGGATCCAACTCAGCATTCTTTCCCCTCCAAACACGACAAGTTGAGTTTCTACCAAAAAGTTCTATTTTGGTTTCATCTGACCATATGATGTTCTCCCAATCCTCTTCTGGATCATCCAAATGCTCTCTAGCAAACCGCAGACGGGCCTGGACGTGTCCTGGCTTCAGCAGGGGGACACGTCTGGCACTGCAGGATTTGAGTCCCTGGCGGCGTAGTGTGTTACTGATGGTAGCCTTTGTTACTTTGGTCCCAGCTCTCTGCAGGTCATTCACTAGGTCCCTCCGTGTGGTTCTGGGATTTTTGCTCACCGTTCTTGTGATCATTTTGACCCCACGGGGTGAGATCTTGCGTGGAGCCCCAGATCGAGGGAGATTATCAGTGGTCTTGTATGTCTTCCATTTTCTAATAATTGCTCCCACAGTTGATTTCTTCACACCAAGCTGCTTACCTATTGCAGATTCAGTCTTCCCAGCCTGGTGAAGGTCTACAATTTTGTTTCTGGTGTCCTTTGACAGCTCTTTGGTCTTGGCCATAGTGGAGTTTGGAGCGTGACTGTTTGAGGTTGTGGACAGGTGTCTTTTATACTGATAACGAGTTCACACAGGTGCCATTAATACAGGTAACGAGTGGAGGACCGAGGAGCCTCTTAAAGAAGTTACAGGTCTGTGAAAGCCAGAAATCTTACTTGTTTGTAGGTGACCAAATACTTATTTTCCACCATAATTTGCAAATAAATTCTTTAAAAATCAGACAATGTGATTTTCTGGATTTTTTTTCCTCATTTTGTCTCTCATAGTTGAGGTATACCTATGATGAAAATTACAGGCCTCTCTGATCTTTTTAAGTGGGAGAACTTACACAATTGGTGGCTGACTAAATACTTTTTTGCCCCACTGTAGCTTATGAAGGTTTTGCCGTTTCTTCAGTTATTTCACATCCTGTTTGTAGGAGTTAGTGATAAAAGTCTAACAGGAAGTGGGCGTTTACTAATAAAATCCTCAGTTATGTGTTTATTACCATTAGAAAGGGAGTCTGATTGTGATACTGTTGATGTTACGGTGTGGGTCTGACTCTGCGTAGGCATGTGCCAGTGTCGTTCTTCCCTCCCGGAGATGAAGGGGGTGGTGATAGTTTTGGGGGCCGGGGACACTGCGTTCGACTGTGCAACCTCAGCTCTCCGCTGTGGAGCCAAGAGAGTGTATGTCTGCTTCAGGAAAGGTTTCACCAACATCAGAGCTGTTCCTGAGGAGGTACCATGAGACAGATGGACAGATAGTAAGACAGTTAGATGATTGGATAGACACATAGTTTTTGTTTCTGTCTGTCAGATGGAGCTGGCTAAGGAGGAGCAGTGCGAGTTCCTGCCGTTCCTGTCTCCTCGAGAAGTCATCATGAAGAACGGGCGGATCGCTGGGCTGCAGTTCTGTCGCACTGAGCAGACTGAGGAAGGTGATTGGCTGGAAGATGAGGATCAAATTGTGAGGCTGAAGGCTGATTACATCATCAGTGCCTTTGGGTCCATGTTGAATAACCCACAAGGTATGTAAACATGAGAGAGAAACTGTTTCTTTATTGTTTGTTCCATTAAATATAAATCTACATATAATACAAAATAATTATCAGAACTTAAAAAATCAAATGCTGATGCAAGTGATCAAGTGAACTTGATGGGGCATCAGACCACTTTCAAGAAATCTGTTTCTGAAGGTTTGGTCTCAGACCTTTACATCAGTGGCCTGCAGGAGGTCCGTTTGTAGAACCTCTGGCAGGACTTATCCTATCCTGCTGATGGGATAGGAACCTTCACCAGCCCTGTCCAGGTCTCCTAGAGTAATTACATGTCTCCTGGAGTCTCTTCCATGCTCTTGAGACAATGCTGGGAGACACAGCAAACCTTCTGCAATGTTCCAACCAGGTACCACCAGGTCCTCGGACCAACACCAAGCAGACAAAGGCAGGTGAAGGTAAAGGACACAAAGTGATCTCTTCTGAATGGAGCAGGGATTTGAACCTATGACCCTCCAGTTACCAGAGGCTACCAGACCTCCTGAACTACTGCCACCAATGTGACAGCTGGAGCAGCTGTGGTGAATGTTACGCTGCTGGATCATTGTTCAGCATGATCAGGTGTGGGAGTCAGATCCATGAGGAGACACACAGACCTGTACAGGGTAAACGAGGACACTCTGGCTGCCATTAGACATCAGGATGAAATCCTACAACCTATTAATAGACCCTTTGCTGGTATGGCAGGTCCTCAGTTCTTACTGGTGCATGACAATGAACCAGCTGCAGGTCC
The DNA here is from genome assembly GCA_006937955.1 of Pachypanchax playfairii. Lineage (NCBI taxonomy): Eukaryota > Metazoa > Chordata > Actinopteri > Cyprinodontiformes > Aplocheilidae > Pachypanchax > Pachypanchax playfairii. Next base: position 946,062 of record SSNP01000111.1, on the reverse strand, counting down.
CAGAGGATGAAGGAACACATTACCCCTTTCATATATTCAGCACAGTTCTTCTTCAAGGGAGATCTGATGGGTTTTCAGAGTTCCTTTCTGTGTTTTCAGCAGTATATTGTTTTGTATTCTTGCAGTGATTGAAGCCATGGCTCCCATCAGGCTGACTCGTTGGGGTACTCCAGAGGTGAACACAGAAACCATGCAGACCAGTGAGTCTTGGGTGTTTGCAGGAGGAGATGTCGCTGGTTTGGCAAATACAACAGTGGAGTCAGTGAATGATGGCAAACAAGCCTCATGGCACATTCACAGATACATACAGGTACATCTAGACAGATTCTCACCTTTATGAACCAAATGACAGATCAAGAATTATGTCAGGATGTTTTAAACTCAGGGTGTAAAAACATACAAAACTTTTCATTAGATTTAGGGACATTTTCTTTTTCACACTGGAGCAGGTTGATGTGTTTTTTTATCATCTAAAACATTAAAGTTAGACAATAAAGTTAAAAGAGAAGAAATCTGTAAGGAGGTAAAACCTTTTTCACTACACTGAATGTTCTCTGTTTCTTATTTTTTAGTCTCTGCATGGACAAACTGTGGACGCAGTCCCAAAGCTGCCATTGTTCTACAGTGCCATCGATCAGGTGGACATCAGCGTTGAGGTTTGCGGGATCAAGTTTCCCAACCCGTTTGGTCTGGCCTCTGCACCCCCCACCACCAACACAGCCATGATCAGAAGAGCTTTTGAACAGGGATGGGGCTTCGCTCTGACCAAAACCTTTTCATTGGACAAGGTGTGAGACACACAGAGGGAAGTTTGTATTATAGCACACAGCAGAACTCATTAGTGTGTAAAAGTGCACAATATATGAATTGTTAGGTATATTTTACAGAAGTCTCTGTGATAAACTCATTAAAGAAAGAGCAGGAAATCAGAAGATTTTGGGGGATAAATAAACTTCTCATGAACTTTAGTAACTATCTGAAACAACTGGTTAAACCTGTTTGTGTAGGACCTGGTGACCAACGTGTCTCCTCGTATTGTGCGTGGGACCACCTCAGGACACGTGTTTGGGCCTGGTCAGGGCTCCTTCCTGAACATCGAGCTCATCAGTGAGAAGACAGCAGCTTATTGGTGTCAGTCAGTCACTGAACTGAAGAAGGACTTTCCTGACAATGTAAGGAACAAAATAAGTGACACCTCACCTGTTCATATGTTCCTCTGATAACAAGCAAGCGCTCCTTTTTATTCTTGGTGGTTGATGAAATAATGTTCAAAACAGATTATTTCTCTGTCTCTGTTTTAGGTGGTGATCTCCAGTATAATGTGCAGTTACAACAAAGAAGACTGGACAGAACTGGCCAAGATGGCTGAGGTGAGAAAAATCCCACCTCATTAGACAAATCATTCACAGATCTGATCAGTGTGATGATGGTGACCTGAAACTGATCTAATTAAATGTGTGTATGTTTGTTCAGGAGTCCGGAGCAGACGCGTTGGAGCTGAACCTGTCGTGTCCTCATGGGATGGGAGAAAGAGGGATGGGACTGGCCTGTGGACAGGTGCAAACACAGCTTCAATATTTTACCTGCTTCCCTTTTCTTTTCTTTTAACTAAGCTAGTATTTTTCTCGTTAATACAGTATTGTAGCACAAAGCTTAAACATTTAGTTGGATGTAAAAACAATGTTTGTTCTGCCATTAGGATCCAGTGTTGGTGCGTAACATTTGTCGGTGGGTTCGAGCAACAATTTCCATCCCATTTTTTGCAAAACTGACACCAAATGTCACCAATATTGTTGACATCGCCAAAGCAGCTCATGAAGGTGACAGTGTTTCACCCCTTTCTTCCTTTCCCAGTTTCTGTTTTCCTTTTTTAGAATATGAACTACAAATGTTTCAAAACAGTGTGTATTTGTAAATGTTATGTGTCATAGGTGGAGCAAATGGAGTCACAGCCACCAACACGGTGTCAGGTTTGATGGGTCTGAGGGCAGATGGGACTCCCTGGCCAAGTATTGGTGCGAGCAAACGCACCACATACGGAGGGGTGTCTGGTATGTGTACGATCCTCTCAAGCAAAAACAATATGAACAGAACACAGACTGCTCAGTGAATTTAAAATAAGACATCATAATGAGATGTGACACATTGTTCTGCTGGACTCTACAACTATGGTTCCCAACCTTGGCCCTTAGGGCCCAGCATGTTTTAGATGTGTCCCTGTTCCAATACTGCTGATGTAAATGAGCAAATAACCTGAAGCCACTAACTTCTGCAGATGCTGCTAAATATCCGTCAGTTCAATCATGTATGCCAAAGTAGGGAAAACTGAAAACACGCAGGCCGGTGTGTTCTGAGGACAAAACAATATGTTACAAACTCTGACCAAAAGGAGAGAATAAACAATGATGTTGCTTTTATCAGTGTGATAATAATATGCTATGAGTGAAGTTGAACTTATCTTCACAAGGTCAAATTTGTCTTGTCTGTCAAAATACTTCTTAAAAATGAAAATTGAAAATGTTCATTGCTTTTTTTCATGGGGAGGATGTTGAAGGGTTAAAGTAGATTTTAGCTGCCACTTTGTGAAATTCATTCATATGCAGGTAACGCCATCAGACCCATCGCTCTCAGAGCTGTGTCGTCCATCGCTCGAGCCCTCCCAGGTTTCCCGATTCTGGCCACCGGAGGTATCGACTCAGCAGAGAGCGGTCTGCAGTTTCTCCACGCCGGGGCCTCAGTTTTACAGGTTATAACAGAATCCCTACCACTCATCCTGTTATCTCACTGATGCTCACATTAATGTTTTGCTCATTTTTTAATCAAATTTTTCAATTCATTTCAAGTCAATCCTGATTTATTGTATGTAGTTTTATACTTTCGTTTCCATTTGAACATGGACTCTACAGACGAGTGATACAGAAGCTGAAAACCAAAGAAACAATGAATAAAGCAGAAAAAAGAATTACTTTATTTATGATTTTAAAGAAATTTCTTGATAGAAATAAAACATTGGTTAAAAATCAAGAATCACACTTTAAAGGTAAATGGAAAATATTCAGTTGATTTCTGTTGGCATTTTGTGGCTTCGGCTGTCGTTACATCTGACAAACTGGATCGATCATAGCAGTCAAATTAATTTACAGCTGTATTTTAAACATTTGTATTTAAACATCTGTATTTTCTGTCTGTGTTTGATATCAGGTGTGCAGTGCTATTCAGAACCAGGACTTCACAGTGATCGAGGATTACTGTGTTGGTATGTGTTGTTCTTTAAGTTGTACCACTGTAGGAGCTTCATTGTGTTTGATGGTCAGTTTTTGTGTTTAGGTCTGAAGGCTTTGTTGTATCTGAAGAGCCTGGAGCTGAAAGACTGGGATGGTCAGTCCCCTCCAACTGAAAGACACCAGAAAGGAAAACCAGTTCCCAAACTGGAAGACCTGGTTGGCAAGGTACACATCTAATTTACAGTACTTAGAGGAGTTTATTGTTGTTGTCATTGCTCATTATCTGTTGCAGTTTTTATTCAGGTGCTGTAATATTTTTCTTGAATGAACTTACAGACTCTTTTAAATAGATATTTCTCTCCTGTGAATGTTTGGTGTGTAGAGCCTTCCTAGTTTTGGTCCATACCTCCAGCAGAGGACTGAAGCCATCGCAAAGTACAAGAAACAACTCAGAGAAGCAGGTGAAACCGATGTGCCTGAAACAAACATCAGCAGGATCAACAAGCCCAACAAACCAGTGCCTGCTGTTAAGGTCTGTGACACCTTTACAAACACAATTCAAACAAAGTAAATACATGTTTTCTATCAAACTGATTTTTGTTGTTGTTTTTACAGGATGTGATAGCAAGAGCGTTGCGCTACATCGGAGCGTTCCAGGATCTGAACCTCACTGAGCAGGTCCACAATTATTCACACTGTGCAGCTAAATCAGAGAATTTGAGAGTTAATCTCATGTCAATCTGAAGAGAAACAATTAACAATAAAATCAACAAACCATGAGTGCAGCCATGTTTAGAACCTTTTATGGTGCAATTTACAAAATACTGTTAAAATGCAAATAAAGTTTTATATAAATATTCAAGGTTTTCCTCATTTCTTATTTTAGGTCCAGGCTCTGATAGATGAAGAAATGTGTATCAACTGTGGTAAATGTTACATGACCTGCAATGATTCTGGATACCAGGTATGTCTGTCGACTGCCGTCATGTTTGACCTCCAGCAGCTTCTTTTATTTATAACTAATTCAAACATCATTTAAAAAGTTGATACTTTCAGTTGTGCAACATGATTTTGGTTGTTTTATCATCCACTCAGGCTATAACATTCGACCCGGAGACCCACCTTCCTGTTGTGACTGACAGCTGTACAGGCTGCACACTGTGTCTCAGCGTCTGTCCAATTATAGACTGCATCAAGATGGTTAACAGGACAACACCTCATGTACCCAACAGGGGTGTTCCACTTAATCCTGTCTGCTAAAGGAATCTTTACCACTTACTATCTTTTTACTTCCATTCTTTAATAACACACATCATTCAATATGTGAAAGTATTAATCATTAATAATGATCATTCATAATCTATGAATTTCACCTGTTAACAATAAACCATGACGAAATCACTGGGAAGCGATTTCAAACCTCAGTGAAATGAAAACTGGAGACGATTCAATCTAAATACAATCAACTTTTATTATAATCACTTAAAATCAGACAAGGCTTCAACATTAGACTATTAACTGACTGCAGACGTCACACAGATTATTAATAATAACAAAAGAGAATAAAATAAACTATGACTGGAGGAGAAAATTAAACTAACATGAACAAAAGTATCTAACTTCTAATCAGTCATCAACAAATTACGAAACATTATCAGACACAAGGTTTTAGTTTGAACACAGATTAAACTGCTAAATCAGGTCTGAGTGATTAGAAAACTGCATGAATTTAATTTGACAGTTTAAAGAAAGAGATTTGAATCAGAAGAGGGAAAGTTAAGAACACGTAGGAGAAAGTTTACGGAGAATTGAAGTGTTTTATCCTTAATTGTGGGATTGAGGGAGTCTGAACAGAGATGTGTGAGTGTGTTTGGCTCAGTACGGCCCCCCTCGGGTACATCTAGGCCTCATGGATCAAAGTCTACAAGTTAGAGACTGCTGGAGAACACCATCAGCTGGAGGTCAGCTGGGGTCAGAATTTGTACAAGGATCAGACCAGAGAATGTTGAAGCTATTTCTTGCTTGTTCAGGCCCAATAAAAACAATTCAGAATGATTTTTCTTCATCCATTGATCAGATTTGCTTCAGGTGTTTTGTAGAAATCTGAATATGGTGGCAGTTCTAGCCTGAACGGCTCCCTGGGCTTCTAAGAGGTAGTTCAGATTTTGGTGTCTAATTAAACACGTATTATACCGCACAAGTAAGATTTTAATATTCCAAACAAAACATTTCTAACTCTCCGTATTGATTTGAGTCATGTGTTGTATGAGTTCAACTTTTCTAATCCAGGTGTGAAAGTGACTGTACTATTTTATGCCAGCAGTAAATCTGTGTTGAGCAGAGCAGAACACAGCAATGATGCAGCTCCATGATTTCAATAAAGTTTTTCTGATGAAACCAAACATCTGCAGTTTTACTGAGAACAAACAAAATTATTTTTGTGATGATTACACACATCCAGGAGAGGCACGTATGAATGATGTTTGAAGGGATTTCACTCCACCAAACACTCAACCATTTTCTTCTGGAGTCCAGGTTTTCCTGCATTAAGAGCATTGAACTGTGAAACTGTCCAGAGAACTGCAGTTTGAACTTTGACCAATAAATTTCCAGCTTCTTTCATAAGAAAATTCATCCTTTGGATTTATTTTTTTCCTCATAGACCTAAATGTTGCTGAGAAGATGGAAGAAGTTCCTGTGAGTGATCACGGTTATATTTTAAATTCAAAAATACTTTATCAATCCCCGAAAGTAAATGAAGTGTTGTTGTAGATCAGTTCTTCTTCAGGGAGCCATTGTAGAGGGTTCTAACTGTGGACAGGAAGGATCTCCTGTAGTGATCTGTGCTGCAGCAGATCTGAAGAAGCCTTTGGCTGAAGACACTCTGTTGTTGAGTTACTGTGTTGTGAAGAGGATGATGAGGGTTCTCCATGATGATTTTCATTTTCCGAACCATCCTCTTTTGAACAATCAACTCAAGAGACTCCAGATCAGTCCCCAGAACAAAACCAGTCCTCTTTATCGATCTTTTTAAGTTTACACTTGTTCAGCCTGTTTAATATATGCAGATAAACATCATATTACTGTTTATTTTCCACTTAATACCACAATAAATGTTTAAATTCTATGATATGACACCAATAAAGATACTGTCAAAATCATTTTTTAATATTTTATTGTTATATATGGCACATTGCCAACATTTGGTGACATGAACGAGTCACCGTCAAGCTTCAGCTTGAGTAGAGGAGGAGGAGGAGGAGGAGGAGGAGCAGCGGTGCTGGTCCCTAATTTTTTAACTTGTAGCCCAGCATGTATCTCTCTTCCATATATTTATATATATTGGGCTTCCTGGCTGCTGGAAGTTGGCTGGTTCCAGGTTGAAGCTTCCTGGCTGGTGGAAGCTGGTTATTACCTGAAACTTGAATAAATAAACAAATTTATTTGGAATATGGATAAACAAATAAACAAACAACAGAAGATACATATATATGTGAGTTTGACTTTTACCATGTTCGAACTTCCTAGCTGGGGGAAGCTGGCTGGTCCCAGGTTGAAGCTTCTTTTTAGCTGGCGGAAGCTGGCTATTACCTGGGACTTGAGTAAATAAACAAATGTATTTGGAATATGGATAAACAAATAAACAAACAACAGAAGATACACATATATGAGTTTGACATTTACCATGTTCAAGCTTCCTTTTAGCTGGGGGAAGCTTGCTGGTCCCAGGTTGAAGCTTCAGCTGGTGGAAGCTGGCTATTAACTGGAACTTGAGTAAATAAACACATTTATTTGGAATATGGATAAACAAATAAACAAACAAAACAAGATACATATATATGTGAGTTTGACTTTTACCATGTTCAGGCTTCCTACTTGGTGGAAGCTGGCTGGTCCCAGGTTGAAGCTTCCTGGCTGGTGGAAGCTGGCTCTACCTGAAACTTTAATAAATAAACAAATTTATTTGGAATATGGATAAACAAATAAACAAACAAAACAAGATGCATATATATGTGAGTTTGACTTTTACCAGGTTCGAACTTCCTGGCTGGGGGAAGCTGGCTGGTCCCAGGTTGAAGCTTCCTTTTAGCTGGGGGAAGCTGGCTATTACCTGGAACTTGAGTAAATAAACAAATTTATTTGGAATATGGATAAACAAATAAACAAACAACAGAAGATACATATATATGTGAGTTTGACTTTTACCATGTTCAAGCTTCCTTTTTGCTGTTGGAAGCTGGCTGGTCCCAGGTTGAAGCTTCAGCTGGTGGAAGCTGGCTATTAACTGGAACTTGAGTAAATAAAAAAAATATTTGGAATATGGATAAACAAATAAACAAACAACAGAAGATACATATATATGTGAGTTTGACTTTTACCATGTTCAGACTTTCTAGTTGGTGGAAGCTGGCTGGTCCCAGGTTGAAGCTTCCTGGCTGGTGGAAGCTGGCTCTACCTGAAACTTTAATAAATAAACACATTTATTTGGAATATGGATAAACAAATTAACAAACAAAACAAGATACATATATATGTGAGTTTGACTTTTACCAGGTTTAAACTTCCTGGCTGGGGGAAGCTGGCTGGTCCCAGGTTGAAGCTTCCTTTTAGCCGGCGGAAGCTGGCTATTACCTGGGACTTGAGTAAATAAACAAGTTTATTTGGAATATGGATAAACAAATAAACAAACATCAGAAGATACATATATATGTGAGTTTGACTTTTACCATGTTCAAGCTTCCTTTTAGCTCTCCTTGTAATCAGCCTCGGGATGCCACCCTTGTTTGGTGTTGGGACCAATTCTGTGGTCCAGGTGCAGCGCTGGCCCGTCTGAGGACACATACACACACATGAAGTTAGATTTCTGCTGGATCAATAAATCACTAATGACTTTGATGAGCTCCAGTATTTGTATAAAGTATCAGATGAGGTCGTGAATTGAAGGTAGAGACATGAAACACTCATAACAGGTGAAACACAGAAATGATTTACAGAACAGGGTTCAATCAGTTACTGGGCGTCGATAAAAACATGTTTTGATAAAAACATCTGATACAAATAAAAATTCACTTGAATCAGATGTTTCTGTCTCATTGTCTCTTTTATTGATTCATCTTTTTGTAAGTTAATCTTTAAGACCAGATTAATCAACTGAATTCAGGTAAACTGAGACAAATTTTGTTTGATGACCTTAAAATATCTTTTAATTTTGTTTGACACAATTTCAAACTGTTGTATGACTTTTGAGTAAATATAGAACAAAATTATGGGACAAATTGTTTTAATTTGTAAGAGGTAAAGTTTGAGTGTTGACCTGAGTGACAACATGATGTTCAGTTCACATGAAGCAACATAAAGAAACACAATAAATACTTATAGTTTATTTAAATTAAATGCAGCAAGTATCTTCTCTCACTGATTAATTTAAAATCAATGTGAATTAATTCAAGGAATAAAAAAATGTAACTGTTTTTGTCTCATTCTTGTTTTACCAAAACATTTCAGCTAAAACAAGCAAGACATGTCTTTGCAAAATAAATCAAAGCTTTTATTTAAATGTCAACCAGGTGAGTGAAGATAATTCAGTGTGATCAGAGAACAAATATTCAACAGATGTGATGCTCCAAGCTTGTTTCACTCATTTTAGCTGAATCCATTTAGTTAAATTTACTTCATTTTGATAGTTTAAAGTTTTATTACTTGTTAAAAAAACATTTTAATTTGTTCAAGTTTTAGCAACTGTACGTTTTTAAACATAAATTACTTTTTTAAAAGTCTAAACCAGTCAAATATGAAACTTTTGGACACAACATGATCAAACAGTCTCTATCACTGTGAATCACATCAGGTTTTCAGGTGTTTCATCTAAATCTTACTTTTTCCTTGTCAGAGCGGTGGTTTTCCATCGTGGTGAGAAAGAATTATGCAGTTTATCAAGTTTTTCTCGGTGAAATCAAACGCACAAATTTGTTTTCCGTCCGTCAACTCTCAGAGTATCTGGTGAAATGATTCTAATAGAATTTGTCGTCATAAAAAACTCTTTGTGACGAAATGTTCGAATCCCGAATGTTCGATATTCTGTTCCAAAATGAACTTACAGAAAAAATGACGCTCATAAAATCATCAATTTCTTATCAATCTAAAGGGAAGATGAACGTCAATTCAGGCCCTCGCGGTTCATTTCGGGATGAACTTTATAATAAAATGTTCATATTTTCACTCTTTCAGCGCAACTGCAGATATTTTATTTTATTGTTCTTATTTGTTCAACAAAGAGGTTTTTATTCCTCAACAGATTCATTTAGGCTAATGATCCGATCTTGTTTTAAAAGTCAGTGCAGATCATGAAAGAAACGCACTTTGTGTTAAATGCACACAAAAATAACTGAAACACTGCACACAACACACACACACTCAAGTCTGAAGTTTGAGTCAGTATCATATTTAAAAATGACCAAAAGTATCTTTTCTTACTATTTTGTCCTTCAGTAGAGTCACTGAGCTCGTTGAAAAAACTACGATGAATTTTAGATACATAGATATTTTTATAGGTACCTGGGTGGTGGAATAATTGGGAATAAAACATTACACATGTATAACAGTGGGGGAAATTAAACAAGTCATATTTTACACTATAATTTTATTTATTTAAGTAAAGTGATTTACAACTAACCTGATGATTTCTTACAACGTCAACATCCATACATCTATTTTCTAAACCTGCTTTTTTTTTTTGTTCAAGGTTGCAGGACATAAAAAAAGAGTATTTGCGCGTTGATAGAGCCACGGTATCGTTCACATTGTTCACCAGCTGGTGGCGGTAATGAACCATGTAGCTTTATCCTCAAACCAGTGATAATTAGAAGAAGAACGCCCATTTTGCTTGCAGTGTCTGCATCGGTGTGCTGACAAATCAACAGACATAAGAGGACAAAGAAACACAATGGACGGGTAAGCTTTATTATACTACAGCTAATCTTTTTGAAAGTTCTTTATATAATTGAGAATGTAATAATAGAAGAAGCATACAAATTTCTTTCTGCTTTATTTGCAATATGCTAAATGTTAGCTTGTTGGAATCCTTGATTGTCTTATAAAACGTGACTTATCCAGCACTTCCAGTGAACCAGTATCATTAAAGTTATGTGTTGTTTCTTGCAGAGACAGAAATTTATAGTAAGCTTCGATTTTACTGCATGTTTAATTTTAAGCTAGTTTCTAACATTGTAATAAAGTGTTCGTCGTTTTGTGGTGCGTAAATGAAGCTACATGTTGCAGCAAGAATGGATTAAAGGGTTTATAATATGTTGGCACTATTAAATATTGTTATTTAAAACGAGTAAAATGTTTGTTTTGAGCTACAGACGTCGTGTACACACCTGTCAGCTCGTGCTGCTAGCTTAATCTTAACTGAAAATAACGGTCCATTGTCTGAGACAAATAAATCTGTGCTGTAAATCTGTGATCTAAACCAGGTTTATATTCTTTAAAATCCCACTAAAATCCAGCTGTTGTTGTAGAGACTATTTAATTTGGGTGTTAGTGTTTTGTTTCCATAATATCACGTAAATAAATTCAGTCAGTATCTAACAGGGTCATGGGGAGCTGGTGTTTGTCTCCAGCTGTCATTGGCCGAGAGGTGGGGACAGGTCGCCAGTCCATCACAGGGCCGCATGTAGAAAAACAACCACTCACACCTAGAGACAATTTCGATTTACCTGGTAACCTCATGCATATTTTTGGTCTGTGGGAGAAAACCCACACATGCACGGGGAGAACATCCATCCTCCATGTAGAAAGGTCCTGGCCCGGTTTAGAACCCAGCACCTTTTCATTGCAAGGCAACAGTGCTACCCATTGCACCACCATGCAGACATTAATAAATCAGTATGTCAGAAAGGTTTAAAATTGGTTGCAGTGGTCAGTCTGCTTTTCCTAAATATGCGACTCTGTGAGAGGGGTTAAAATTTCCTGCATGAGGTTTATAATGTAAATGAACTTGTCAGATGCTTGAATATTATTTGTGAGGTTATCAGTTGTTTTTAAGGCTACTATTAGTGACATTAGATTCTAATTCTAATTACCATCAGATACATTTTTCAGCTTCACAAAGCAGTATTTTAATCATTGTATTATTATTTATAATGGCATTGAAGATATTTGAAACTAGGACAGCAAAACCATCTGTCTTATTTTCTTTTCTTATTTTTTATAGTGATGTTGCAGTTGGTGTGAAGGTAAATCATTTCTATCTATATGATCTATATGTGTATAGATTGTTTATATGTAGATTTTAAGCTCTTTTTGGAGTTTAGGATGAAAGTTTGAGCGATTTGAACTTCTCTTGTGATTGCAGAGAGGCTCAGACGAGCTCAACATGTACAGTAGCAGCCCCAACTCAATGACCGGTAAGATCCACCTAGACTAAGATAAACTGTGATGGTTTGGTTATTTGCATCAGCTTCTATTTTGAATCTTAGATACAAGTTAAATTTGGCCTTATTTCTCTTTGAAAATTGTGTTTGTGTGTATGTCCAGCAAACGGTAGTGACAGTAAGAAACAGCGTCTGGACGAGTCGCCTCCCTCCAGAGTCCTGCACATCAGAAAACTTCCCAATGAAGTGACAGAAACTGAAGTAATTGCTCTGGGGCTGCCTTTTGGCAAGGTCACCAATATACTGATGCTGAAGGGAAAGAACCAGGTAACTGGATAACCACCAGTTAACTCTGTGTGGTGGTCACAGCTGTCGTAGAGCTTCAATGAAAAAGGTTCCGTCTTTTATCTTTTTTAATCTCTAAAGCTCGATATTACTGTCCTTTTCCAGGCATTTTTAGAATTGGGTACAGAAGAAGCAGCCATCACTATGGTGAACTACTACACAGCAGTCACACCACAGGTCTGAACTTCACCATTCATCTATCATTAATACATTTACTCTTGTTGTTCAACATTGTGAGTGACTTTTTCTGCTCTGATAGGTCAGAAATTCACCCGTCTTCATTCAGTACTCTAATCATAAAGAACTGAAAACAGACTCTGCTCTGAACCAGGTATTAATAAACAACTTGTATCACATCTTCTAGTCCTTTGTCGAACTTGATGAATTTACTCAGTTTGTTTTCTTTCGATATAGAGAGCCCAGGCAGTGCTGCAGGCAGTGTCAGCAGTCCAGGATGGAAGTTCTCCATCCTCTGACCAGGGGGTGCTGGAGCTCGCCCCACCCCCCAGCCCTGTACTGAGAATTATTATTGACAACATGTTTTATCCTGTAACTCTGGATGTTTTACAACAGGTAAAACTGAAGCGCTTTACAGAATATCTATCACCTACACACAAGGGTTTTAGTTTTCATACACAGATTTTGTATGTGGCCTTTCATATACCCATGATGTACTTTATCTGTAGTTTTTACCACCAATACTAAACATTTGCTTTCTGTTTTCTCTCTTTATCCTTTCATAGATATTCAGTAAGTTTGGGACTGTGATGAAGATCATAACATTCACTAAGAACAACCAGTTTCAGGCCCTTCTGCAGTTCAGTGATCCAGTCAATGCCCAGCAGGCGAAATTGGTAAGATCTCACATGCAGGATGTTTCAGTTTATCAGTGAGTGACCTGTAAGAACTGCAGCAGGTATATTTTTATTTTGTTTATTAGTCACATTCAGCAGGTTTCACTCATTGGTTAACTGGTTTACTGTTGAGTAACCGTCCATCTGGATCTGATGTTTGGGGATTTTTAACTGGAAACAGTTGATTAAGAACATCACGCTCTCGCTCTTATACCTGTTAAACCTGAACATAGAGTATTATAAACAGCTTTGTATCCGACCAAAACTACCAGAAAAATGATAGAATATTTTTGATGTGTTTGATGGACTACAACACGCATTTGCTCTGTTTTTCTTGGTGTAAATGTGTTTAAATTGGGCCTTCAATTCATGACTTTATGTCTATTTATGTTAAGAAATATATGAAGAAGCTTGAGCTTGATTAACAAAAATGTGACACTTTTTAATTTTAAATTGAGTAAATATGTTAAAATCTTATTTACATTGAACAGGATTTGTGTTCCCTCTAAGTTACTGTTTTCAGCTAAATAAGAACATTTTAGATTTATTCTGAGTAAAAATAGATGTTTTTTGTGTAACTTTGTTCATTTGGGACTAATGTCACATATTAAGCAGTTTACATCTCATTCTAACAGACTTTTTCTCTGAACAAAACCAATATGGAAGGATAAGTACATTTAGAAAAAAGGTTTCCATTCATTTATTTCCTGTTTCTTCTTCCTAGTCTTTGGATGGACAGAACATCTATAATTCATGCTGTACTCTGCGGATAGACTTCAGTAAACTGGTCAACCTCAATGTCAAGTACAACAACGATAAGAGTCGTGATTACACCAGACCTGACCTCCCCACTGGAGATGGAGAATCAGCCAATAAGGATCATTCTTTACTGGGTAAATACTTCTGTCTGCATCACATTCATTCATATGTCCCTCCTCAGAAATCCATCAGTTTTTAGTGTCTCTCAGACTTAATTTCCCGAAGGCAATCTTCCCGAGGGATTAATAAAGTATATCTTCAAATCTTCATCGTGGTCAGTCTTTTGTCAAGATGGATAATCAGTTATGAGTTATAAGGAGGAAGTGAATGAGAACAGGAAAGGCACATGTTAGTGTGCATCTGTGATGGTTAAAGTAACTCTGTTGTACTTAGACCTAACACTGAGTATCACTTGATTCTCCCATTCAGTGCTGCGTACAGGTCAGATATAAATATCGAGGAACAGAATTATTGATGTTTTAGATCTTTGGTGTGACGTTAGATGAAGGTTTCCTGGTATAAATCTAGGTGTCATTGTTTTGTAGGTACCCCATCTGGAGCTCTAGCTTCCTACTCTAGTGGAGGAGGTTACTCATCTTCTCTCTCCCTCTCGCAGGGTGGAGGTACTTACACTTTCATTTGATTTCTCCATCAGTTTATCTCTGTTCTGTCACTAATCGTTTCCTGTTTGGGTTGTCTGAACGCTCCAGGGTAGGAAGTATTCTCACATCAGCATCTTCACTGATATCTGATGCATTATATGGTGTTACTAAAGAAACATCCAGTAATAACATCTGAATTAGGGCTGGAAGATATGACAATATTAGATCATAAAGGATTAGAACGTGTTGACGATCTGCTGGTTAAGGAAGATCATAAAACCTTGTGTAGGGCAAATATTATATACCTGCAAAATAATTTGATCTAATCTGAATTTATAAAAACAAATTAAGGACCTGCTTGTTATCTGGTAGTTTTTTCATTAAAGCTTTAAAAGAAACTTTTTATATACACACGTTTATATAAAAATTGTCTTAAGGTCTTCGCAGTTTTATATTAGTTAAACTGAATGTAAAAAAAAAATAAGAAGAATAATAAAACCTGGTAAAAGCTTGATATTTCTGTTGCACTCAGTTTTGTTCTAACGTTAGTCTAAAGTTACTCTGTCCGAGGTCTTTGCTTTTATTATTTGAGGATCTGATCTGGGTTTCTGACTTCTTTCTGTTTGTTTTCCTTACAGGAGCCATCAGTCCTCTGAGCGCCGCAGCGGCGGCGGCGGCAGCTGCAGGTCGTGTTGCTCTGTCCGGGTCCGGAGTGTCGGGGGTCCTGCTTGCATCCAACCTTAATGAAGAGGTACACAAACTGCAACCAAAACTACATGTTTCAGTTCACATCTGCTTTAATTCTCTCATGTGGCATATAGAATGTTCTGAATGATTCTTTAGCGTCACTCTGACTTCCTGTGTGGCTGCTGTGTGACTAGTGTTAACTCCATCTTATTTATGAGATACGTCTGAAACGTATATAATCTATAACAGGAAAGTTTGTCTAGGATTGATGACAGTAACAGACTGAATAAAGACCAGGAAGGATTTTTTTAAAGGAATTAAATTATTTTTTTCTGTTTCCTGTTTTTTAAAGATTTTAAACACTTTTTTACAGCCAAATATTTATTATTATAATCTTTATATCCCAGTAAGCGCACACGTGTTTTTTGCACCAGCTCTGTTTCATGCTATAACAACATTGCCAGAGTTTGTGCTTCTGTTTTATTACCCTGTTTTTTTATTAATCGGTATAATTATTAATAGTGTTTGACCACACTGTCTTTATATCTCTTTCTGAAAACATCTGCTGTTTTGAAGCTTTGTCTATTTTTCTGTACTTTTCAGCTCCCTGGATTTTTGTTTACATGTACCTTTATTCTGTGTCAGTTTTGTTTATTTTTATACTATAAATGTGCTCCTGCCCTTTCATTTATCTCTACAGCTACAGCATCTGTACAGATGTGTGTCTTCATCTCTTCTCTCTTCTTCTGTCTGTTCGTCCCTGATGAGAAGAAAATCACAGTCCAACAGTTACATTTTAGCTTTTCAAACCACCTCATTTTTTCTTTTGTTTTTTCATTAATTAGTGATTAATGAGCTGGAGATCAGGAGAAACTTGCAGTGTTGTGCATGATCGCACAAAAATAAAAAAATTTTTACACCATGAAAAATCAAGGAAATATTTTTACTCTTATGAGGGTGATAGTTTCATCAAGTCCATCTGTTGTTTTTTTAGTATAAAATCAGAGCTTTTCACTGTAGCTAACTAATATTTAAACTCTCCTAAATTTGAGAAGAAATGATCAAAGTGTCAGCGAACTGATGCATCTGGTGGATAAAGATGGACCAGCAGTCTCAGCTTGTTGTCTTGTAGGGCAGTGAAACCATGATGTTCTGCTAAGTGGTCTGCTGTATGTTAGAAGTCTACACGCTACAGACATGCAGCTGAAGTCCCGCCCACTCACCTGCACACAATCATGCTGCTTTTTAAGCATCAAATAACTAATTACAGCAAAAATGAATTCTTTAACATCACAGTGTGAATCAACACGTTCTGGTTCTGCAGACATAGATGACGGTGCTGATCCACGACATCTTGTCTGTGTTGTAAAATACACAACTTACTCCAGAAATTTACTGTTTTCTTTGAACTCTCTATATTGTCACTATGATTTAATAACAATGGGTGGGGGGGGGGTCGTAACAGTGATTAGGTGAAGCATTGATTGATTTAATGTTTTTTACTCATCAGCTCATGAATCACCCTGAACACGAAAAAGCAGGAACAGAAAATTTATATATATACTTTTTTTGGAGACTAAGTGGTTTTAATTGATATTTAGATATTTTATATTTAGATGTTGAGTTTGTTGAAGTGTGAACTTGCACAACACTGCTTGGACCTTCACTCAGCTCAGTCCAGGTTCCAGGCGGTGGTCGAGAGGTCTGGCTGTTCCTTCACATGGTCGTCCTTTTATACCTG
Source organism: Pachypanchax playfairii (assembly GCA_006937955.1). Classification (NCBI taxonomy): domain Eukaryota; kingdom Metazoa; phylum Chordata; class Actinopteri; order Cyprinodontiformes; family Aplocheilidae; genus Pachypanchax; species Pachypanchax playfairii. Next base: position 929,475 of record SSNP01000111.1, on the reverse strand, counting down.
AACAGACTTCTGTTGTAGGATTTACATGAACCATTTCCAAACAACCCGAAGAGTCTTTACCATCAAACATCAGGGATCTAAAACATTTTAATATGTGTGTCTTTGCTTGTCGACATCGTCAGCTGGATCAACATGAAGAGCAAAATATTTGTTGTTTTTACTGAGAAACTCATTTGATGAAGCATGTGCTCTTTATTAATTGGGTTTTATTTGTATTTAAACTAGTTATTGTTGCATAAAGTTCAAATTTCTAGCAGTTCTGTGTGTGAATCTGTTAATTGCAGATACTTTATATTTTAGTGATTTACTCGTCTCAAACAGTCAGTGCAGTTAAAAACTGAATCTAGTGTCTGGACAGATGATTCACGTGTCGTTACTGCTAATCAGGTATCAAAGTTCTTAGCATCATAAAATCACGCAGAACTTGTGGTATGTTTAAAGAAATCAGGTAAATGAATTTGACTGTCTTTAGGTTGGAGGAGATGTAGAAGAGTTGTATGACTCATCAGTTGTGGGTGTGGTTATTTTGAACAGTAGTTCTTCTGATGCCATCTGCCTCATGGTACCGCCCCTTTTTATTTCAAAGTTTATGCTGTATTTTGCTAATTATTTAGTTACTTTCCTTCCATCCCTCGTTTTTCTCACTATTAAATGCATCCAGCAGAGTGAGTGTGTGTATTTGTGTGTTTTACTGGAATAATTTGGAGTGACTTGGTGTTTTTATTTTGCGTGTGTGCTTTTAGACTCAACCAGCAATCATTCAGACTCCGTTGATGTTCCACTGATGCTCTGTTTACTGACCTCTGCTTTGATTTTTGTCCTCCTCTTCTCCTTTCTCCCCTCCCCGCCTCCTTTCTTCCCTCTTATGCTCCTTCCATTTGACATTTATTTTCCTCTCCATTCATTCTTTTATGCTCCTCACTTCCCTTAAACCTCCCCATGTATCTTCTACCCAAAATTTATCAACAAACTTCATCATTTATTTGCTTTGTTTTTTCATCCCTTTTCTTAATCTGATGTAAACCTGTTTTTTAACTTTGCTAATTGAAACCCTGCCTTTCCACACCACCCCCACCATCTTTGCTTCACTCTTCATCATCATGGGAACCACCATCTCCCCCCTCGTCCAACGTGGGGCGGTCTGATCTCTACCTTCGTCTCTCCTCTTCCTCCTCCTCTGCTCCTCCTCTTCCTGTCCTCTACTCTGCGGTCTCTCTCTCTAAAGATGGTCACGCCTCAAAGTCTCTTTACCCTCTTCGGTATGTTCAACCTCTACTATTCTATCTGTATATCTCTCTCTGTTAATCCAGTTTTGTTCACTTTCCTCAGTGATGTCGTGGGCACTCTGCTCCTCTATCTGCCTGTTTTTGGTTTTTCTTTCCAAGTTCTTCTCTATCGTACTGTTTACTGCAGATTTGACAATTTACTTCTGTCTTTACATTAAGAGAGCTGTGAGTCTGGAGGATTGTTTGGTCAACTTACCTTTCAACAGATGAGAACTGTAGCATTAAAATCCTTCAGGAGTTGTTCAAACTTTAACCAACATGTAAAGTCTTCATTTAATCTTAATCTGTTCCAGGTTTGTAGATTAATTCTTCTGTTAAAATCACGACACACTTCCACTCTAAAACAAGCTCTGATTCTTGTTCACACAGTCACAGATATTTGATCCCAAATTAATCAAAAATCTGAGTTAAAGGTGTTTTAACTATTATTAACATTAATGACAGGTCACACATCGGTTACCATGGCAGTGTGTTAGAGAGCAGTTACCACACAAAGTATTTACTATAAAGATTCAGGTAAATGCTCCTCACTCACACAGATCAGCCAAAATATGAGTGAAGCGTCTCGCTGGACGACGTCTCACAGTCTGATTCTGTTTTTCACAGTTTGTTAATGAGTGATGTTATTAAGGTGTCCACAGTCTGTTACTACACCCAGATAAAGACTTAACAGGTGCCAGTTTAATCTGTCAGTTAGCTGCATTACAGTAAACATGTTACTGATCACATCATTTTTGTATAAAACAGAACATGTTTATGTTTTTGGGGTTTCCAGTAAAACACAAGTACAACCTCCATAAAGAGTAAAGAGTGGAAATGTTGTTGTTCTGCAGCAACATCAAACCAAACATGATCAGGTGTTTGGGTTAAGTTGATCACAACAATCCTGTGTACTCACTCAGACTCATGCTAGCTCTTCCTTCCTTCTTGTCTTTTTGCCTTTTTTCTCTAGATTTTCTATGAAGTTGTTTTTAGTCGTAGAACGTTTTTGTTCTCCTTCTAAAACTTTGCAGTTTGGATTTCCGGCCTCCCAGTCCTCTAAACTGGACTGAATCTAAAGTCATGTAATGATCTCTACAGAAGCCCTAAAGAATCTGATTTTAGTTCCTTCTCTTTTTATGACATGATTCTATATGCAGCATGTTGTGTCAGGTTAAAACATCTGGTTCAGTCAAAGTGTTTTATTTCCTGCACTGTTTTACATTTTATTTACTTTAACTTATTGCTGCACTTGTGCCAAACATGAAGCGGTCAGTCAGTTCTAAAACTCAGCCGAGGTTTCAGCTTTAATGACTCAGTTACACTAAAGCATCGAGTTTGTAGTCGAGGTCAAATGGGAAGAGTCCATCTTTTCTTTTCATTTGTCTTTCTAGCACTAACTTGAATCCTTTCATCCTTCACACCTCTTCTTTTTATCTTCGTCGGCTCCATCTCTCCTGCTCTGTCTCTTCTATCCTCTCATCTACTCCTCCACCCTGCTCTTGCTCTCTCTCTTTCTCTCTCTCTCTCTCGCTCTCTCTCTCTCTCTCTCTCTCTCTCTGTCTGTCTCTTTCTCCCTTCAGGAGTCTACGGTGATGTTCAGAGGGTGAAGATCCTGTACAACAAGAAGGACAGTGCTCTGATCCAGCTGTCTGATGGGAACCAGGCTCAGCTTGGTGAGTTAAAGGATCACTCACACTCCTCTTCATGGTTTGTCTCTATAAGAACATTAAATAAACCACCTCTCACATAGAGCTCTGTGGTCATTTTCTCCTCATTTTTGGCAACATGGAACTTTAATCAGCACGTTTATTTTAAAAAGAGATCAAATGTTGGTTTTAGTTCAATATAACTTCTTACCTGTCACACAGGATCATCTCAGCTCCTGTGGGAAATGTAAACTTGTTGCTCCTTGAAGCTTCTGATGTGTTCATACTGTGTTAATCTAGCAATGAGCCACCTGAACGGTCAGAAGGTGTTCGGTAAAGTGATGAGAGTGACTCTGTCCAAACATCAGACAGTCGCCTTGCCGAGAGAAGGGCTGGACGACCAACTACTAACCAAAGGTGAGATGAAACATGTTTTCATGTAAATACAATCACAGAAAAACGTTAGTCATATAATGTGAATCTAGTGATGTCCTTTTAACTCCAGACTTATAAAAATATGTTGTCTCTGAAAATCTGATCTTCATAAAGAAACTCTGGAGCCTGAAGGTTAAAACTATTGATAAGAACGTCCAATATGTGATTAAATGATCAACCAAGGCTGTAAAAACAACTAAACTATCAGAGCAGAAATATTATGAGACCAGGTCAACATTGTGTTGAAACAATGTGATAATCAAACTCCAATCTACAACCATCTTCAGGAAGTAGACCGAGCCTTTATCAGGTTTATTATAAAAACACTTTCTACTGAGGTTGTAGTTCAAGCTTCTAAAGTAAAAACACATCTGATTCAGCTCGAGTTAAACAGTCACTGCTGGTTTACAATCACGTGTACTTTAACTTCCTCAGCACGGATTTTAGGGAATGCTTCTGGGTCAGAGTTTTACAGAAAAAAATACAATCTTTTTTTATGTGTTTTTTGTTGGACAGATTTTTCTGGTTCCCCCCTCCATCGCTTTAAGAAACCAGGATCCAAAAACTTTCAGAACATCTTTCCTCCCTCCGCAACTCTTCACCTTTCCAACATCCGGTAGTTCAACCTGAATTCATTCCAGTTGAATCTGCTTCATGCTGCTTTTCTTTGACACTGAGAGTTTGATTGTTGATTTTCAGGGACGGAGTTGGAGAAGACGATCTCCGCCTTCTGTTTTCTAACAGCGGGGGAACCGTCAAGGCTTTCAAGTTTTTCCAGTAAGGAACACAACAATTCTCAGACTGTTTCTTCCTTTATTCCTGAATCGCAGCTCGTTTTGTTCTGAAGCTCAGAGTTAACTGACCTGAGACCTGCTGTTGTTTCACCAGGGACCGGAAGATGGCGCTGATCCAGATGTCGTCAGTGGAGGAAGCAATCCAGGCTCTTATTGACCTTCACAACTATGACATGGGAGGAAATCATCATCTTAAAGTTTCCTTTTCCAAGTCCACCATCTAACTCTCACACCAGCTTCTGCACATGATTTTTGATGAGAAATCACTCCCATTTGTCCTTTTTTTTTTTAATATGTTCTGTGAATAGATTTCAGTTGAAGTACTTAAAAAAAAATGCATCAAATTCCACAAAAGTCTTTTTTTTTAAGCTAGTAAAGCAGTGAATTTTTTTTGTTTTTATATTATTTTAAGAAGCGAAGCACCAGCTCAGTGTGATCTCAGTGTCTCAGAGTGAAGGTCCGTCCCAGCTGAGCGGGACAGCTGACCTCTCAGTGGGACAGTGTCAGACTCTCCTTGGATTTTCTGTGAACTCTTTTTTAACTTTGTGATTCACATGATTTTGTGCTTTCAAGCAAATGTCAATATTCATCTGTATTTTTTTTCACCGCTTAAAATACTTTGTAGATGTTTGATGATTTATGATCAGCTGATCACTCAGTGAGGTTAAAATCAGAGGCTTATAATCAGATTGTAAAGTAGTTTCAGTTTATTTGTGTTACATGAAACAAGCAGACGGTTCTTTAAGATGTTGAACAGTATCTGACAGATCGTTAAGTAAATACTAAATTTTATCTCTTCAGGTCTTAAATACTTAGAAATCCTCTGACGTACCGGGAGTTCAGTGTGCTGCGATCTTCCAGTGGCTGAACAGTCTGAAGTTTCTTTAACGATCATTTCACATCGTTTCTTTGTTTCATGAACTGTGTGAAATGTTTTGTGCTTATTGAGGACGCAGTGAGTCATCGTGCTCGGCGCAACACGTCTGTAGATTTCACAATAAAAGATTTGTACATGGATCGAAGCCTGTTTAACTTATACAGGTTAAATGGGATTCAAACATGTGATTCTGGCCTTGGTCTCTGGTTTTTAGGAGACCTGTTGGGACCATGTGCCTTTAGTCTGATCTGATTTCAAACTGATTGTTTATTTTTTAATAGAGTCTAACATGATGTTCTCAGTTCATATGAATCCGACACACATGAAGCTTATTTAGTCGAGGGCTCCAGAACAGGTTTTCACCTGCTCAGTTTTCGTTCTTTCTTTTCAGTAGAAACTTTTATTTTCTGTTAACAACTTGTTGTAAATTTTCTACTTGGTGTCAGTGTGAAAGATTTCAGATTAGCACAAATTAAACATCTTTTCTACCAACAAGTCCAAGTAAAGTGTGTTTTTGTGTTTGGATTGTTTCATCTGTATCTGACCTGTAATAAACTTCTTACTGTCTGTCGTTCTGCTCTCTTCTTTTTCTCAACTTTTTCCTTCTTTTGACTTTTCTGTTTTACAACCCAAAGTTGGTACTCTGTGTAAAAAAACAATAAAAACAGAATGTAATGATTTACAAAACCTGTTTTATTTTTAGTAAAACATAAACTGATGGTTGTTTAAACAGATATTTTACCATTTATTAGATTATTGATAATTTGATGTCAGTAGCATGTCTCTGAGCTGCAGGCAGGTCAGTTCAGCACCTGCTCTAGTCATGGTGGAGGATTTGGTTTAACATTGTATTGCTGGAATATGCAAGACCTTCCCTGAGAGAGATGTTGAAGTTGTAAAACCACTGTGTATTTTTCATTGATGGTTCATTTCCAGATGTTTGAGCTGTCCACATCATGGACACTAATGTAACTTCATATCATCAGATGATTTAGAGCTGCCTGATAATAAACTGAATCATTCCTCCTCTTTAATCTGAAGGATAAAGTGTCAGTGCTTTCCAAAAGGAATTTCCCATCAGGACCAAATCATGACATTATTTTTTACATACTGCTGAGATGCTTAGATACTGCTCTTTCTAAAACTACATTTTATATGTGCTCAGATTATTTTTGTTTGATATTAAAAATTTACAGATCTGAAACATTAAAGTGTTGGAAAAAAAGCAAACCGCAAATATAAGTTGTACAGGGGCACATACTTTTGCACAGTCCTGTAAATATTTGTATATGTTCTTTTAAGGAAGAACTTTAAATATTAAAGCAGCAGGGAATGTGATTCCTGATCAACCTTGCATCATGAACTCTCCATGATCTTGTTCTTGATCATTTGAAGAGAGACAAATGATTCTCTGAATAATCAGAGTTATTCATCTCAGAAAACATTAAAATTAATCTTGTTTAATTTTGTACTTCATCAAACAGTGATGATGCTTTAAGTTCTAGCTGCTTTTGTCTCATTCTGTTCAAAATAAAGTAAAATGAACTAGATGCAGTTCCTCTGTCATCCACTAGAGGTCAGTGTGAGCCAAGTCCTGCTGGATCCTGGACTATAAAACATAATGGATAAATGACATGAAACTTTTTGCAATCTGCTCCAAAAGAAATAAAGCAAACCTCAAAGAGCTGGTGAATCAGATTCACATGTCTGTGTGGACAGCCTGTAGTTTGGGGGGGGGGGTGCAGGGGGGTGGGTATCTCGCAGCATGATTCTCTATCTGAACCCTCATTACATGAAGAGGTGGACACTGGGGAGAATAAAGGAGATGGAGTTACAGTATTGAGGCGGAGGTTATCAGACGGCTGCAGCCGTGTGCAGATGGTGGATGGAGCTTTAAAACAGGTGCAGCTTCTGTTTAACTCTGCAGGTGGTTTTCAGCTGAGGTGACAACCCCACGGTGAAGCTGAGGACTGTTCATGTACCTCACTCACTTGTTGACACATGATCTTCATCTCTTCATTCATCGCTGAACTATTTGATCATTATAAACTTCTTTAACTGTTGTATTTTATTTTGAGGCCTTTTACAGCTGATTTAATTGATTTAAATAAAAGATCCCGGCCTCACCGGGTCTGTTAAACTGGGTTTACATTCTTTGTAAATTTGCAGCCGTCTCTCCTCGTTGCAGATTTGAGTCTCGGTCCAGAAGTTTTCACATAAATTAAAGTCATAACTAATTGTTGATCAGATCCACAACACATTTGTACTCTAAAATATTTAGGTCAATTCCTGGATTCATCTTTCTCTTGATGCATTTTAATACATCAATAATGTCACAAATTAAAAAGACAATTTAGTCAAAAAAATAAAGGACAAGTGATTAAATTAAATCAGATCAGAAGTTCTGAGATGTAAAAATGATCTTTTCTTGGCTGTAAATGAAGATATAGATGTATAATGTGTCTGAAACATGAATCCTTCTTTTGTTAGTCTTTAGTTTTGTTTTTGTGGCCTTCATGAATCTCTTGTTTCAGCAAACAGCTCAGCTCAGTGGAAACAATAAGAATATCTGTGGAATCTGGTTTTTAACACTGTGATGACAAATGAGAGGAAACTGTGTGGTCGCTGTAATTTCACACTTTGAAATGGAGTTTATTGACCACACATTAACATATTAATTGAAGCATTGTGGAGGTTTTTTACGACGTTCTGACTTCCTCTCGGTGAGGCTGACCTCCTCCTGAGATCCTGCTGTAACACGCATCACTGATGAGACTAAAACTTTCACTCTGATGACAAATATTAGATCAAATATACAGACAGTTATCAGGTTAAGTATCTGATTTGACATCAGCTGTTTCCATTTTGTTTTGATCAGCTGCAGAATCTATTTGAGTCTTTTTGTTAATGAGCTGCGGTTTCAGGAGGAAAACAGAAGATAAATACTAAGGAAGACAGAAAGGCTCATAAACCGTGTAACTGTCCCGCTGACCAATAGCACTTAGCCTCCCTGATGACCTCAGAGCCCCTCCTTTGTGTGTGTGTGCTCAGTGATGCAGATGATCCACAGATCTGCAATCAGTCTTTTCTCCCCCTCCCCCAGCAAACCCTCATTTTCCTCACTCACACAGAGGGGGAGGGCGGTGTGGGCGTAGGTCATTAGTCAGAGGGAGGAAGAGGAGAGCAGGACGACACACACAGCATGTATGTCCACATCTCTTATCCGTGACTTCCTGTGACATCAGTGTTTGTGATGATGTCACTCTGACCCCTTCAGCGCTCCTTCAGGGACAGAACCCTGAACATCGGAGTGAGCAGTCTGCAGATCAGCTCCTCACTGTGCAGAACGTGTGATGGAGGCGTCTTTTGTTCCATTTGAACAACAACATGACACCATCAATCAAACTGTGACATTTCGGATTATAGTGGACAGAAAGACGCTGCAGTGGACAAATAAAAGCATCAGAAATCTGCCGTGCACAGCGTGTGTAGAAAATGGCCCCACTGATCACATGTGATTCACTGAACCTTCATCATCATTTGGCTGACAGCAGGTGTTTGACTCTTAAAGGACAATGAACCCATTCAGACTTGAGCTACACTTGTGTTTATTTTCCAATCCTAGTGTGATTTAAACTACATTAATATCAATATAAAAAGTTTCAGAACATTATCATTCACATCAGAAAAGCTAAAGATTTTAACTATTATCACTTTTATTTGATTTTTTTTTCAGATATTGACAGTTTTGTTAAGCATTTGGCTGCCCTTTAGGTTCAAGGTGGCTGTTTTTACTCTGCAGTGACGCGGTTCAGGGTGTCAAACCCAGTCCAGATGTTCCTGCATGGAGTTTAAATGTTCCTCGTGCACATGTGGGTTTTTCCAAAGATTCTGGTTTCCTGTTACAGGCCAGAAATATGCCTGACAGGTTAATTGGTGACTCTTCATTGTTCCTAGCATTGTGTGAAGGGTTGTTCATCTCTGTGTGTATGTGTGATGGACTGGCAACCTATCCAGATGTAGCCCCGCCCCTCACCCACTGACAGCTGGAGACAGACACCAGCTGCCTGCGACCCTGAACAGAAACAAGCAGAAACAGGAAATGGATGAACGTTGCTGTTTCTTCATGAGTGTTCTAGGATGTTGTGTTTTATTCTGGTTGTAATTGTCCAATAAAATAGAAACATTTCCTTTTATAACACTGATCTACACAACACGGTGATGTTCCACAGACTGACCCTGTTCTCACAGAACATATAGAACCAGGTGTTTACTGCTGACCTCTGGATCTGGTTTTATAATGTCCATTATCACTTTCATCACTCTGGTTCTCCGACTCTGTATCAGCGAGTTTAAGTTCTTCACCAATCACCAAAGTGCCTTTGAGCAAGATCAGAGTTACAATCGCAACCTTTTCTTATTTTGTTGCCTTTGAGAAATTAAATTAGATTGTGTGGGTCCCACCAGTACCACATGACCATCATTCATGGTTCAGACCATGATGCTACCTCCACCGTGCTTCACTGTGGACATCTCTGACTAATGAGCATCTCCACTTTGCACCACGTGCAGCATTTTCCTTAACGAACAAATAATTTAAATTGTAGTTCTGTAAACCTGGAACATGTAGGTTCTGTTCCTCCTGAGGTTCTTCAGGGTCTTTGTTGAACTGGTTTGCATGTGAGATGTCTTAGTCACATGACTGAAGGCGTGACGTGCCATGAAACTGATGGGACCTTCTAGGATTATTATGATCTGGATGACTGAGAACTTTTACCAGGATGAATCATTGCTGGAGAGTTTTACAACTCCTTTGGGACTTACACAGTCCCTTTAAGTAAGTTTTGGTTTTAACTCGGGGTCTCCTCCCTGTGGAACGTGCCTGGAGATCCACCAGATGGAGGCGACCAGGAGGCCCCCTGATCAGATGAACCACCTGAGTCTGTATGATGTGGAGGAGCAGCAGCTTTACTCCAGATGCCTCACCTTGTATCAGAGGAGCCCCATCCTGCATGTTGTAGATGTTTCTCTGCTTCAACACCTGGTTCAGATGAACAGGTCATTAACAGGCTTCTCCAAAACTCTCTAGTCAAAGTCCGACCTGGTTCAGAAAGAAGATCAGTTTTATGTTAAAGAGGCAAACGCAGCTCGTTCTTTGGTTCTATGGAGAACAGAAAGGCAGCAGAGTGACGCCTCTTCCTCCCGCAGCATGAAGCTTTAGATCTCATGAAAGTAACACTTTGGTATTTTATACCGAGACACTGTGACACGTGTAAGACTCTGTGAGAAACAGACTTAAATACTTACCTGCTAAACCAAAAGCCAATTTCACAAACTCTCCAATTTAAATATCAACTAAAAAACTAATTTTCTACTAATTTTTTAGGGTTTCAAGTTGTTCTACTCTTGAAGGAGCTTGAACTGAACACGTTGGTGATGTTTCAGCTGCATTGTGGGTAAAGTAGCTTTTTGATAAGACTGTGAGTAGAAAATATTTTCACTGACTTTGCTGCTTCGCAGTTTCTCTCTTTTATCTAAAAACATCCATCAATGCTGGAAGAAGATCCATGAAGTCGTTCTTTTAAGAGTCATCACAGATCTGAGATTCAGAACAATAATACAAACGGCTTCTCGTGCACATGTAATGTTTAACACTTTACCGTGAATGGAAAGAGCGAGTCATTTGTAAGGAACATATTGTATTTATGAGATTAGCTCCTTCTTCAGCTGGCAATCCATCCGTCCATCTGTCTTTTCATCCATCTGTCTGGCTGCTCATCTATTCATCATCCCTCTCTCAGTCAGCCAATCGATACCTCATGTCAGGATGAGGTAAGTGATGACTTCAGAGTCATTAAGTGATATGATAGGCGGACACATCAGCAGCCGCAGCTGGAAATGGATGGACCCCAGACACCCTGGCTCGTATTTCACCGGTCTCTCTCACACACACACATTTATACCTAAACACACACACAGACACTTTGGCCCAGTGAGGTTCTCCTATCTCCTGCCAGAGAAATGGATTTTTCCCCTGCAGACCACACAGGGGTGATTCATATCTCTATTGATTTAGATGAGGAGATGAACTGAATGGGATGAAATGAGATCGGCCCCAGAAATAAATTAGAAATTAATCATATTGATCTGTTCCAGATACACACATGGAAACAGTTACATATATACTGGATAACAAGGTTAGTTGCAACAATGACACACTGCAAATTGGTTCAGCTTTAATCTAAAATTAATAATGCAACGACACTGCTGAGGCCGTCATGAGTCACCTCAAGGAGCTGCAGGTCGTCAACGAGGAACCAGAATCAGAATCATTACTGATCCTGACGGGTTTCCTGGTCTTCAGGTACCCTGATGGTAAATCATGACCATCGACCCTGGAAGTGAATCAAACTGAAGCTGAACTGCAGTTTGGACGTCTGGGGTTGGACGCTTGATTCCATCTGTTCATCTTCTCTTTACTGTTCTTCAAGAACTTTCCCGTATCGCTGTTTCTCACTGGAATTCAGATGACTTGAGTGGTTTTTAATGCCTCTGAAATATCTTCTAATAAATTTAATGCTAAAGCTGATCAGGCAACAAACTGTTTAACAACATTCAGGAGGAAGTTTCCAGAATGTCTTGAACAATTCTCAGGAGGTTCTCAGTTTCCTTTCAGAAGTCGTGGAAATTTGTTCTTGAGTCCACAAACTCAAGTCTTTACTAGTTCCCAAAAACTTCTCCATCTTTCTGTTTACGTTCTACAACTCAGACGTTTGAGTAATGAAAGATCATTCAGGGACAAGTTGGGAACTAAATTATAAATATGACAAGTAAATATTCAACAGATGAGGTCATAAGTGAGACTTTGTGACTGAATTGCAACAAGAAAGGTTTGAATGAGAGTAACACGTCTGTTTGACTTGGTTTGTTAGAGAAACTCCATAAGATTCCAACTGAAAATCAGCACGTTTGTCTCAGTTTGACTAGTTTCTGACTGCAGCTCAGTGTCATGAGCGACGCTCATTTTCTCACGTTCTAGAGACTTTTAGAAACAGTGCTGCTGTAGGCCCCTCCCCTTTACAGATGTTGCCATGATGTATTATTGCAACCAGAGTCTGTGTGTGAGAGTCTCACTGAAAGTCCCGCCCACTTACACAAAAATGATATTTAGTTAGGTTGAAATAACTAATTACAGGGAGACTTAAAATAAAAATAAAAAATTAAACATGCAGCAGGAAGATAAAAACTGCATGAATCTATATAACCAACACCTGGAAAACATTATTCCATGTATTTAGTTTTTAAGTCATAACAACGTCCTATTCATTTATACAGAAAGGAGGCGGGACTTGATGTGCAGAATTTGTAGTTCTGAACAGTTTTTTTCTGTTTCTTTAGCAACAATTATTAAAACTAAGTTACTAAAATGTTTGAAACTGTTGTATGTTCAGATTATCTACATATCAACAACTCCAGACATATAAATGATAAATATTTTGGCATGTTGATAGTCAAAGTTAGTTCATAATCATTGTGTAAAAATAAATGTTTATCCTAAAGCACCATTTTAATCAATCTGAGTGGCAAAATTAGATAAACAAATTAATGCATCTAGCAGGCAGAAATAATCTAATTAAAAAATAACTTTGATGTAACTTCATGTTTATCCTGATAAACCCTTAAAGAACCTTGTTGGTTCCTTTGGTTCTGCTGTTTTAGATTCTTTGGTGAATAGAAATCCAGAAGCGTTTTCTAGTGCAGGTCCTAAAATTCATGCTGCCATCAACAGAACAGAGAAACTCAGATTACAACACACACACAGGAGTGTGACATCATTTCTGATAATAGCACTACTCAGCTATACAGAAAATCAATATTTACAGCTACAATAAATGTTTCTTACTCATGCAATCCAACACTGTATGAACCAAAAACATCTTGCTTTTTACATCTTTTACATAAAATATTCCCTAAACAAAACTAGTTGTGACACATCTGTTGAATTTACAACCAAAGATCAAGACTTTTTGTTGCTACTTCAGACTGAAACGGTCATCTGCCTCTAAACTGAGTGAGTGTGTAAGACCAGGACCGTCTGATGAGTCCACTGGAGTCAGGACATTTTGGGGTAAGTGGGCAACCAACATTTGACCCAGAAGGTCGTAGGTTGTAGAATTTATATTAAATTCTCTAAATTTCATGTTGGGCTTTAATGTTGGATTGTGTTAAAAGTGTGCTCACAAAGATATTTACTTAATTGTGTGTGTGTGTGTGTGTGTGTGTGTGTGTGGGTTTGTATTTCTGACCTCCTGGGGACCCGTTTCCTGACTTTTACTATCTTTCTGGGGTCCGAGGGTTCTTGTGGGGACCGAAGCCTGGTCCCCATGGGGGGGACTCCCCTTTTTAGGGTTAGGGGTTAGGTTTATAGGTATGGTGTGAATAGAGTTTTAGTTAGTCTTAGGGTTAGTTATAGATCAGTAATGGTTAAGGTTAGTAAAAGGGTTTGGGTTAGGTATAAATCTAGTTACTAAAATCAATGGAAGTCAATGGACGGTCCCCATAAGGATACCAAAACAAACGTGTGTGGGGGGGGGGGCTTGTGGGTGTGTGTGTGTGTGCAGAGGCAATTGAATCAGTGGCTCTTAGTGCCACATTTCTACCATTTGTCTCCCTTGGAAACAAGAGAGCGAGACATAAAACCCCAGAGCAAATAGGGGGACATCTGGACCTGTCTCTTCCTCTTTACTCCCATCTTCAAGATTCTCTTCTCCTCCTCCATCACACCCCCTCTGACATCCTCCTCTCCTTCCTTTTTAGCCCATTCTCCCCTTCGCTCTCTCTGTCACTCTCTGGGGGCTATCAATCACAGTCGCTATGACTGGGCGTGCGACTGGCCTGTAGGTGGTCATGCCGACGGCAGATGGCTCTTTATCGCTGGAGCCCTGGGCTCTCCATGACAACCGCGGAGAGCAGGAAGTGACACATCCAGCAGAGTGGAGAGAGATTCATCTGGACAGGAGAAGTACACACACACACACACACACACACACACACACACACACACACACACACACACACACACACACACACACACGCACACACACACTTGTACTCCTATTTTTGTGGGGACTCATGCTGAGCATACAAAACAGATTGTCCTCTCTGTCTCTCTATAATAAGCCCTAAAAGAAAATTTTAATCTTTATTTGAACAGCTGAAGTCCATCGTTTTGGTTCTCACAAAGATTTCAGTTTCATAGGCCACAAATAAAGTGAAAAAACACTCATTTATATAAAAGAGACAAATCCTCCTATAATACACTGAATAAACAGTGTATAAAGCCAGAAATCCTGCTGGGTGGGAGGTTTAATAAGGAAATAACATCACAACATGATTAAAAGCTTCAAAATGTAATTTTGCAGGATACAGGACATTTAAAGTTTTATTTTTCTCTGAAACGCTCATGAGACACAAAGTCTAAATCAGCTACTAGCTATAAATCCTATGTGCAAAGTGAGAGTTGAACTGTAAATAATGTTGTGTTTTTGGATAAATTAAACTGAAATAAATTCACAAAAATCCTCATAGAATCATCTGTAGTTAACTGATAATCAGCTGATTAACCATAACCATAACTAGAATATACCAGACCATCCAGCCGCACAAGTTCTCACCTTCATGTTGAAAGAGTAATAAAAATGTAAAACTGATATTTTCTGTCATGATTCAACCGAGTGCTCATGTGATACGGAGAATTTAACCAGCTTGTGACTATTTGAGGAAACTGAGTTGTTTGAGATTTTAGATCTGCTCCATCACAGATAAGTGAAACTCTTTTTTCCAAACAATGACATTTAGCAGGTTTTATACCAGAACTTTCTGCAGAAGCTGTTATGGATGATAGAATGACAAGATAATGAGGGTTTCCCAAAATATCAGGAATTCGTATATTTTGTGAGTGTTATAAATTCCTAATTTACACCTTATAAAATTAGTAAAACAAACTTTTTAAAAAGAATTACTTACTCTTCATGTTTTGGTACTGTAAGTCTTTTTAAACAATATTTCCTCTTACAAGCTGCTCTGGTTTGTGAGTTAATGACAGTGAAATCAGAGTGCATTATGGGATACCGTCCATGAGTCAAATAAAGCCTCGGTCACAATGACCCATATGAACAGCTGTGAACAGGCTACAAATGTTTTTCTTGTTTATAATGTTTATATTTCCTACAACGTTCTTAATGCAGTCTTATAGGACTCTAGTGTTTGTGGCTTGTTTAGAGCTTCATGACCAGGTTGATGGTCTGGTCCAACATTTTCCATGAACGCACCATGTAAACCTTCTACGTAGGAACGTCTGTCTAATCACTTCCAAACCTGCACACAGCGCATGAGGATTATTTACTTTCTATTTATATTATTATTTATTTCTAAAATCAGGCCGTAGCCTAACGGGGAAGGAGGTTGTCTTCTGATCAGGAGGTTGGGGTTTGATTCCGGTCCCAGCAGGCTATGTATAAAAGCATCCTTGGGTGAGAGACTGAACCACAAGACTGCCCCTCGGGTACCATAAAAAATGGCTGCCCTCTGCTCCTTAGAGATGGTCAAACACAGAGAAATAATTTCCCCAAGAGGATCAATAAAAGCATCAATTGATAAAAAATTAATTGTAAAAAAACTGCAGGTTTTTATAAGGATATAAAACAGACCATGATGAAAAACCATTTCTAGAAAATTACACTCACTTTTCATGATCCGTGAAGCGACATGATGCAACAGCTGAGTAAAGATGTCCGTTCCAGCTCATGGATCTCTGCATTATTGTCATCATGAAACTTAGAAACTTTTCCACTAATTTCCAAGCAAATGTGACAATCAACACAAAATTTTAGAGGTACTGGACTTCCACCAGAAATATTCCTTGTTAAAATATGCTGACAGCCAGAGGATCTTCATGACAACCACTTAAAAATTGTCCTGAGTTAAACATGTGGGGCTATTTGCTCATCCCACTTTAAATTCAGAAAGCACAAAAATATAAATATCAGAACACAGTGAACTGAGTTTTTGACTTGGAGGGGGTGGTTGCTGACTTGGAGGGGTGGTTGCTGACTTGGAGGGGTGGTTGTTGACTTGGAGGGGTGGTTGTTGACTTGGAGGGGTGGTTGTTGACTTGGAGGAGGTGGTTGCTGGAGGGAGTGGTTACTGACCTGACTTGGAGGGGTGGTCGTTGACTTGGAGGGGGGTGGTTGACCTGACTTGGAGGGAGTGGTTACTGACCTGACTTGGAGGGGTGGTCGTTGACTTGGAGGGGGGTGGTTGACCTGACTTGGAGGGGTGGTTGTTGACCTGACTTGGAGGGGGTGGTTGCTGACTTGGAGGGGTGGTTGTTGAACTGACTTGGAGGAGGTGGTTGACCTGACTTGGAGGGGTGGTCGTTGACTTGGAGGGGGGTGGTTGACCTGACTTGGAGGGGGTGGTTGCTGACTTGGAGGGGGTGGTTGTTGACTTGGAGGGTTGTGGTTCCTGACTTGGAGGGGGTGGTTCCTGACCTGATTTGGAGGGGGTGACCTGTCACGAGGTCAGACTGGAGGTTGCGTCATAATGATTTAAACAACAGCCCCCAAACCGGAGACCCTCCACCTCTCAGCAGCAAAAATCCAGACTTTTCATTAGAAATGTTTAAAGTGTTTTTTTATTATGAACTTTTTATTTCTGCTGCTCTTCAACTGAAAGTAGAAACTTTTAACTGATAGTAGTTCTGGGATCATCTCAGCGTTCAGTTTGGATGGATTTAATTCCTGGATTATCACCAGCTCCACAGTATGTTGAACAACAAAGACGAATATTCTCTAATCTGAATGAATAAATTACAAGTTAGGAGCTGGCACAGCAGATCTGGTTGGGACGGTGAGGCGTGACGCACAATGAATAAAAGACAGATCGACGTCTGACTGAAGAAACAGCTGCGATTATTCTGCTCTGAAACAAAGAAACATTCAAATCTGAAGGAAAAATATTCTGTTAAACACAAGATCTAATAAAAAATAAAACCTTAACAAACATCAATAATAATCAGGCAAAATCACAAGACTGATTCTTAGAAGAAGAAATATAGGAAGACTGCGGGGGGGGGGCGCGTTATGGCGAGGCTGGTGGATTTCACGTCCCACTTCCTCCTGCAGGCGATTAGACCAGACGTCTGTCACACACACACACACACACACACACACACACACACACAAGTGTGTTTTGTTATCCTTATGGGGACCGTCCATTGACTTCCATTGATTTTAGTAACTAGATTTATACCTAACCCAAACCCTTTTACTAACCTTAACCATTACTGATCTATAACTAACCCTAAGACTAACTAAAACTCTATTCACACCATACCTATAAACCTAACCCCTAACCCTAAAAAGGTGAGTCCCCCCTCATGGGGACCAGGCTTCGGTCCCCACAAGAACCCTCGGACCCCAGAAAGATAGTAAAAGTCAGGAAACGGGTCCCCAGGAGGTCAGAAATACAAGCCCACCTTTTCTCTACTCTCTGCAGGAGTAAACACACACTTCTTCATTCTGTTACTGTGGATATGAGGATGTTTTTTTGGACTTTTAGTTAATTGATGATGTTAAGACAGAGACAAAATAAAAACCCTACAAGCAGAGCGTCGTCAGATCCTGAAGCTAGAAGTCACAATATTAGGTAAATAACTGTAATTTCACTTCAGCATCAAAAATGAAAGTTTTTATTTTGAGATTAAACCAAAAGGTTCAGTGTCAGAACTTCAGTTGAAGCTGCGACTGACATACTGTGTAAAAGTTTTATCCCCTTTATGTATTTATAGTATAGTATAGTATAGTATAGTATAGTATAGTATAGTATAGTATAGTATAGTATAGTATAGTATAGTATAGTATAGTATAGTATAGTATTGGGTTCAGGGCCGTGTAGGGTTGGATTTTCTTTCTCCTTAAATAATAAAAGCCATTTAAAAACAGCATTTTGTGTTTACTTGTGTTATCTTTGACTGATGGTTAAATGTGTTTGATAATAAGAAACATGCAAAAGAATAAGAAATCCGGAAGGGGGTGAATAGTTTTTCACACCACTGTACACGTTCTGCTGCTACCTGAGACTTCCAGATGTTTAAGTGTCTTCTAGAACATCAGACTGAGTTTCAGTGACCCCAGCTGAACCAGTCTAGCTCCACTATGTTAAATCTACCAGGTTTTACCTGTGTCAGCGTGCTGTGCAGCTGACTGACAGCTGGCACCATGTTCTGAGCTTTAATCCTCACGTTGAGGATTTATTCTTTGCTCCTGAAGCTGCAAACTGCAGCTGATCTTGAAGATGTTGCATCAGGTGCAGAAAAGCTCTGAGTTCATGCTGATGTAAAACAACGGGACCGACTTCAGACAGTAACGCTGGTGTTCCGGCAGATCCCAGAACTGTGCTGTGCATGTTTTTAGGTTTTCTCTGATCATCTTAATACAAAACATCTGAATTTGTTTCTGGATTCTCATTAAAAACAGATGATTTTTGGAGTCTGCAGTTTTTTTGTTTTAAATGACACATTTCTAGTGTCTGAACCAGATGGAATCTCGTGTTGTTCAGTCTGATGGATCATAAAGAGGAAGTGTGTCTGATCAGGTGTCGCACTGCTCAATCTTTAATAATCTTTTATTCTGAGGGATTTAATAAAAAAAACTTGATAATCAGAATATTTTATTATAAATGAACTGAATTATAGATGTAAAAAATTTAGTTGTCAGCAGCTTCTGTGGGGAAGAAGTCACCTGACATGACCTCCTGTTTCTGCTTGTCACTTTAACTCTTTAGTACAAACTTGATTCTCTCTGAACGACCATCAGAACTGTTTATTCTGCTCCATCCAGCTGACTGTAAATAAACACTGCTGAGACTCAACGATTCACTCGACTCGCTGAAGAGGACAAATATTAAATATATCAGTGGCTTTATTTCCTGTTGGCTGGCTGATCACTGCTGTGAGGATTATTCAGACTTTAAAAACACCATTAACGCAGTGACTGAGAGCGTTTTCATGAATAGATCCCTCGTGAACTTGCAGGAGAAACAGACTTTCTGCAGCAATCGTTTTATGGACTCAAAGACCAACTTTTACAATTTGATTTCTTCTTAATTCAGAAATTAGCTGCTGTTTTTGTTTCAGATGGACTAAGAAGAAAATAACTCCTTTACTTATCTAACTGGTTTGTTTATCGCTCCTTTGAATCTGTGAAATCTGATATTCAGTTACTTTAATCATTGTAAATATAATTTAAATTAACACGCAGAAAATCTTTCAAAGAAGCTTTTTACTGTGATTTGGAGACAATAGTACAAATTAACAATTTCTAAAGAAAAACACCAAACAAACAAATAAATGCGAGAGTGAAAACCCGAGTTCAGATCCTGAATCTGGGTCCAATCCAGGCCTGTAAACCATCTTTAACCGAACTGAAAACTCAACGTGGTTCCGTTCAGGATCAATAACGAGACACAGGCTGAGGTTTGGTTTCCTAGGCGAATATCATGATTCACTTTTATTAAAAGCATCATAGCTACAATTCATCATACATGATGTCTCAAAAACAAAAAAATACACAAACCAATAAAAGAAAAACAAAGGAAAACAACATTTACATGGTATGTCTGTAAACTTCAAGGCTAGATAAGAATTTTGAGGTAATGCTCTTCAGCTTGCTGGCTAAAAGTAACAAAATGTCCTTTTTTTCCAAGAAAAGTAGCTAAGTAATAAAGGTACCTGATTATTTTAACGTTTTAACACCAGTGCATCAACAGGAACAGAGTGAGACGAAACTGATTGCAGTAATTACTTGCCATCATTTACAGTTTAGTTTTTTTATTTATACGACACTTGTGGTTATTCATCGTGTGTGTGTGTGTGTGTGTGTGTGTGTGTGCTGGGAGCGTGATGCTGGAACATTCAAAAGCTGCCTCGGTTATTGCTGTCTCAGCGTTAGAGGAGATCTGACGGGGAACGGGTCTCTGTAGGCAGGACCGACCTCTCCTGCTCCGACTGCATCCCGGCTGTTCGCCAACGCTAAGATGACCTGGCCTCAGCGCGCGCGTGTGTTTGAATGTATTTTCAAATATTTGAACCACTCGTAGCACTTGATTCTTTTTATTTTGTATGAGACACTTAAACTGGCCTTTGGGAAACTAATCAAGCACCACTCGTGCCTTTCAAGTATTTCAAACTGAACTCAGTGACCAGAGCTGAACTACATGTAAAACTTGTGAACGTCCAGCTCTGCTGAAAGTGTGTCTCAGTCCTGTTTGGGACCAGGTCTGGTGTCAGTGTGTGTGACTAGAGCAACAGTCTTTACTAAAGAGAAGGTCACTAGGGAGCAGCACTTGGTCTGGAACTACCGGGACAAGAAGGAAGTAAAAAAACATGTTATTGTGACGACGTCTGGGAAGTAAATATATATATATGTATATAAATCTTATGTGCCCCCTTTAAAGAATTAACCTGAACCATCACGTCCCTGTGCGGACCACCGTTCTTAATTCATTCAGAAGCCCATGGAGACTGGTTTCAGCATCATGAAGCGGACCAATCAGAAGGCCTGACTGGCGGCAGACCCAGCCCGCCTGGTACTCCGTGTACCAAAAACCAGCCACCTTGAGAAGAGACGCATGATCCAGATGTGGCAGTAGAAAAAGACTCAAGACGGTATTCAGTGTGGGACTGGGTTTAACAGTGAGGATTCAGCGTGCACACAAGCGCACACACATCCACGCAAAAGGTAGAAGATGAGCCCTCTAACAGTCACATGATCCTGGGCGGGGTTAGGGTGTGTGTGTGTGAGTAGTGGTAGACGCCTGAATGTGTGTGTGTGTGCTGCTCACAATCAAGTATGCGCTTGGTGTGTCAGAAAGACCGCGTTCTGTGTCAGTCGGTTTGTTTTCCTCGTCGGTCTACCTGCTCTGATATGTGAGAACTTTGAAAAAAATGAAAACACAAACAAATGTGCTCCGAAAAAGAGCAGCTCTATCGACTCTATTACCCACAATTCCTTAAGCAGCAGCTTCGTCAGACAGACAGCAGGATTAGCTGTAATGCTGTTTTATTTTGAGAACTGATGTTCGAAGACGCACCGGCGGCGGGTGTTTTCTTCTTGCTTCCATGAGACGCTGCCAACAGAACAGTCCAGACAGAAGGAGGCGGCAAATAAAACGACCGGACAGCTGAAAGCAGCAATAATAATAATTATTATAATAATAATAGCACTATCGGAAACATGTGAAGTCCTATTTGAGGGATTGTGGGAAAGGAAAGAGGGGGTGCACAGTTCACAGCGCACGTAGGCCAACCGGAAAGAAAGAAACAGTCTGAAGAGGAGCCGAGCGCCGAGCGAGCGGCTTTCCCTGACTACACTATCGATCAGAGAGATTTAACTTAACACAAACACACCTCGTCCTCTCTGACGCAGAGTAAATACACCTGGCCAAACAATATACAACAAAAGTGAAATATAAATCGTCATCAAAGCTCAGAAACAAAAAACTAAAGGATTGAGAGTAGTTTGGATATTTCTGTTGGAGGCGTGTAAACGTGCTGAGGGAGGAAATGTTCAAGGCCAGTCAGTTTTGGGTTTTACTTCAGTCACTCGTTCCCTTCTGAGGAGACGCAGCCTCCTCCTCCTCCTCTCCTCCTTTCTCTAGAGCGTCTCCTGTCGTCTCCCCCTCGTTCTCATCGAAGTCTCTCTCTGCTCCTCCTTCACTCTCCTCTCCTGCAGATTTCATGTTCTCCTTCTTGTCCTCCTCCTCCTCCTCCTCCTCCTCCTCCTCTCTCTGAGGATTTGGGGCAGAGGCACTGTCCCCCATGGCTCCAGCCATGGCGCTCTGGAGCTCAGCGAGGGTGGAGGCGGTGGGAAAGCCTGGCAGGCTGAGTCCTCCCAGGCCCGGGGGGAGGAACATTGAAGGGTAGAGGAGGCCGGGGGCCATGGTGGAGAGGAGGAAGGGGTTAAATGCCAGGGAGTTGGCAGACATGCCGGCAGCAGCCAGCAAGGCCGCCGTGTCACCGTTGATGGATGCCTCCGCTGACGATTCGCTGACTGGAATTTTAGGCGCAGAAGTGACATCACCGGTGGATTCCTCCCTCTCCTTCTTCCTCTTCTTAGCCTTCTTCACTCCCTCCTCATTTCCCTCCACCTCCTCATCATCTTCTTCCACCTCATCCCCATCTTCACCCTCTTCTGTCTCCTCCTCCTCTCTCTTCCTCTTTGCTGCGGCGATCTCCTCGCCATTACCGCCCTCTCCTCCTGACATGCCGTTGGTGTTGACTGCAGCAGCAGAGACGGAGTTGGATGCAGAACTGGCAGCGGCGGCTGCCGCCAGGTTTCCCCCGAAAAGCCCCCCGAGGCTGAACATGTTTGGGAGGGCGGCAGCCATATTGGGCAGGCCTCCAATACCGGGCAGCATGAGGGGCAACATGGTGGCAGCGGCGGTGTTGGCAGCATTCTGTTTAGGGTCAGGAGGAGGGAAGGCCATCAAACCAGCAGCCAACTGCAGAGACTGGAGGCTCTGGAGAGAAGACAAGTCCATCCCTCCAAACAGACTGTTCAACAGCAGAGGGTTGATTCCTCCTGCAGACACACGGATCAAAGTTAAAATCTGCACCACAAACACAAACACTAGCTGCTCGGATCCGTCTCACGTCTGAGACAGAGTTCTGAACTCTGTGGTTTTTACCTGCAGTTGAAGCAGCAGAGGCCAGTGATGCCTGAGCAGCTTGAGCTGCCGCTGCAGCCTGAGCAGCAGCAGCTGCCTTTACTATCTCAGATTTAGGTCGTCGCCCCCGACGACGAACGCCCTCTTCTCGGACTACAGGGCCGGTCAGAAGGCGGTCAAACATGGCTTCTGGGAGGAAACCCTGTCAGGTGGAGAAGTTTAACTTCAGTTCACAGTAGATTCTCCAACTAACAGTGAAACAGAGTTTTTATCTACATACCGACTGTTTCACGATGTCTGTCCAATCGGGAGCGATGGAGAACTCGGGGTTCTCCAGTAACCACCTGGGAAGCTCCTTCATTGGTGGAGCCATGGCCCCGCCCATCTAAACAGGCAGATGACATGAGTTTCTCTTGGGGAACTGATAAATGTGGAAAACTAAACAAACTACTTGTTCTCCAACGTCTATCGTTGGATACGTTTTGCAGCTGTTCCTGAGACGCCGGATGACTTTACCTTGCGTCCGTTTCGTCTGTTGACTACAGGAACTCTCTCGTCCCCGGTCAGGGTGTTGATGTCGATCTTGTTGGGGTTTCGACAGCGGTGACGCTTCTGTTTGGGCTTGGAGAACTGAGACAACAGCAACTCCTCGCTCTTCTGTGGAGAGAAAAGGATCAACAGAATATGAGACAGGGGTTTAATTCTTGCTTAAGCTTAAAGATACACTGATGGAGATGAAGGAGGGTTTTACTGGTGTGAATCCAGGCATGTCCATGGTGTAGGTCGGGTGCTGCCTCAGCCACTCTCCCAGGTCTTTGCTGGAAACTGGTGCCTCGTCCTCCTCCAGGCTGCCGGAGGTCAGAGACCTGGCACTGGGACTCTGCTCAGGAACAGTGAGAGGTCTTTGGGAATGGCCGACATCCTGAACCCCTTCCACAACTGGAACCTTTGTGCTCTCAGCGTCCTCCTGGGAATGTGTGACATGAGGAAAGATTAGTTAGCTGTAGCTCCGTCCACATGTCTGAGAAGCACACACGAGTCCTACATACCCCCGCTGCTCTCTTGTTTCCCATGAACAGCAGCTCCAGGCCCTCCACATTTTTCCTGCGCCCCCTCCTCCTTCTAATGATGGGCAGGTCAGCCTCCAATGAACCGTTGGCTCTGTGTGCAGAGGGTGGGACTTGCTGAAGCAAATCCATTTGGGCTTTGAGGGAGGGGGTTGTCACCAAGGCACTGGGGAAGCCGGTCAGCGTGGGAGAAGGCTTGTGGTGATGGTGAACACCCTGGAGTAAAAACCAGCAGCAGCTTCAGTAAGTTACAACACGCTTGATGTGAACAACAATAAAACCTGTAAGATTCTGAACAACAAGCTGGACCAGTGGGTCATGCTGAGCACCTTAGTGAGGTCTATGGCCTGGTTCTGAGATTCTGCAGCAGCATGGCTTTCTCTCAGCTGAGCCACCATCTCCATCAAGTTGCGTCTTTTGGCCGCCCTCTCCGCCTCAATCTCAATCTTCTTCCGTCTCCTTCTTCTCTGTCGAGGTACCGTCAAACTCAGAGCTTCTTCCTGTGACACAGCAGCTCAACAGTTACTTTCTATAACAGCAGCAGTGTTTGATCTGATGGTAGGCAGCACCTTAGCCAATAACATCCTTTCCTCCATCAGAGGGGTCTTATTAACGTGCACTCACATGAACCTGCGGTGACAATGTTTTATCCTCACTCCCGCTGTACGGCGTATGGAGACCAGCCATCGTCAGCTCCGCCAGGCTCCGCCTCTGCAGCGGACTTTCGCTCACCATGGCTACAGCTGCTGTGGTTGCTGTGGAGCCGTGACCTGGTAAGAGGCTGCTGGGGAAGTCAAAGATGTGGCGTCTGTTGACAGGCCACTTGCCCTTCAGGACCACCTCGCAGATGTTATCCAACCTATTGATCATCACGCGATCCTGCACAGAACCATCACTCAGTCACTTCCTCTGCTGAAACACCGTTAACGTTGTTCAGGTTTCTGTTTGGTTTCAACCAACTTCATTTAGTACTTCCATATGCTTCTAAATTAAACTGATGAATCAGAAGTTACAATTAGAATCACATTTATTTGGCCAGAGAATAAAAAAGAGTTTTCATTCAGAACAAGCTGCTGGCTGTGGTTTTACACTCACCTTAGGCCAGAAGGAGAAGCCGTAGGTTCGTTCCTGTGAAGCCTGCAGAGCAGATGTTTCAGTCAGGTCATCGGGACAGAACCCGTCTCGGGTCTCATCTCGAACAGACGTGCTCAGAGAAGCGATGCTCTCCTCATCGAAGTTCTTCTGCTCTATGCTCACTATAAAAAATAAATAAATCATGTCAGACTTACATAAGAGCTTTTTAATAGTTATAAAGAGATTTAATCTCATTTTATTCTCTTATTTTGGAACTACAGCTCAATAAACCAAAAAACAAACTTATAATCATACAATTAAAGAACAGTTCATGTATCAGGTTTATATGTTTGGACACTTGGAGCTTCATGTTCAACTCTGTTGTAAAACTAGTTCAAAGATTAAGTTTGAACACGGTACCTTCAGCCTGAGAGGATTTCTCTGATTTATCATCTTCATCCAGCCTCTCCTCCTCTTCCTCCTCAGGGCTCTTCACTGTGTCAGTAGACTTTGGAGATTTCAGAGACTCGGGAGCCTCTCTCTCCTCACCATCTTCAACCTCCTTAGGGCCCAGCTGGACATTAGTAGAAGAGTCTAGGTGTTCTAGAGGCTCAGTAACAGGGTCCTTCTGGATGCTCAGAGCCTCCTCAGGACTGAAGCTCCTTTTCTGCTCTGTCAAGTCTTTGTTTTGGTCAACAGTTAGATTCAAAATGTCTTCTTCACTCTGCTCCTCTGTCTTCACTTCCTGATCTTCTTTTTCAACCTTTGGCAGGACCTCTTCTGTCTTTACCTCCTTCATTGGTGAAGTAACCATCATTTCTTTTTCTTCAATATCTCCCTGATGTTCCTTTTCTTCATCCAGGGTTTCAGTCTTAGTACATGGAATGTTGACGTCTCCTCCCTCCGTTTCCATTTTCACCTCCATCTCTCCTTTGTCTTCCTCAGTTTTTATCTCCATCTCTTCTTCTTCAGCTTCATCCACGGCTATTTTAGCAGCAGCTGCAGCACTTGCCAGCTCTGCAGGGGTGAGAAGTGGATCAGAGATGGGTTCTGTAGTTCCTATCCCAACTCTGGTGGCCTCTCCAAAGGTTCCTATGCCAACACCGGCCCCTCGCTGACTAGTATAACGCTGGTGGGCTTCAAGAAAGCCCAAAGTTGGGTCATTCAGGATGTGATAATCTGTACGGCTCACACCATGTTTAGAAGCTCCCAGGAGGAGGTCACGGTCATGGCGCCCACACTCCCACCAGTCTGGGAGGTCTTGGGAGGGCTGGCAGAGCTTGAGGCGCTCCGACAGCAGCGGGTGAGGGAGGACCTGCTCTCTGATGCGGCGGAGAAGCTCGATGCGGTACAGGGTGCGAGAGGCACGCTCCTCTGTGATGGGGTCAATGATCAGAGATGGGTCTGGAAGTTCTGGGGAAAAATGCAAACAGCCCTTAGTAAGATACATTTATACCAGGAAGTAACCTGAGAAAGTATTGAACATGTTCTGCTAACCTGTTTCAGTCTTTATCTGCATTCTGCAGACTCGTTTACACATGGCAATGAACGAGTAGTAATATTTCTCCAAACTCTCATCTGTTTTCTTGTCCAGTCGGGCAAAAGCTCTGAACTGAGACCAATCAAACCTTTGACGCTTTGTATCAAAGATGACTCCAAAAGTGGACACAACCCGATAGAAATCTGCCTCCTCGCGGCGCGTCCATCTGATAAGATTTAAAAAGAAGGTTGAACAATCGGAAGGTATCGTGTGATCAGGTTAGTGGGTTCTACAGTAGTTCTGATTGTTGCTAACATGGTGTTACGTTGCCATTTTCAACAGAGACACTGAAATAACAACCAAATGCTGGACTACCTTTGTCTCCTCTCTTTGTAATACATGGCTCCTTCAGACATCAGGGTGCTGGCGGTCATCACCGGCGAAGCCTCTGGCAAGAACTGACCACTTTTGGCAAAGTAAGCACTTCCTTTAGCCAAATATGGACTTCCTTCTGTTATGAACATCCCTGAGCCATCTTGAATGTACGTCGCTCCACCTCCGGTTTCAGGAACCATGGCAATGGAAGGCAGGAACTCCCTGCGTCGTCGACGGCGACCATCAGGTCTGCTGAGTGCCTCCTGGCGGAGCAGCTCTCGGCGATTGGAGCGCTGGTAAGCCGTGATCAGGCGTCGCAGACGAGCTGTTAGGGCTGAGGCTGCTGGCCAATAAAGTCGCTCGTTTGATCCAGAAGCTCCACCCACAGTTGATACACTTTGACCATTTTCGCCTGATTTAACTGGAGAAGAGAAAAAATTGGGTTTTAATCTGATTTATTATCATCCCTTGCTCAACACTGTGCTGCTGATGCAGCAGGCGTTTCATAAATGAGGTCAGATTATTTTACTTGAGTTTGAACTTTGATGTTTTTAGACCTGATAATTTGGTTTGATGGGCAACGAAACTGGTCTAAAAAAGTTATTGCAGAAATTAAATAATTGGGTTTTAGATTGAATATTCAGTTTTCCTTCTAATTTATTGTGCATTTTATTTATAAAGAGGGTCGGATTTCACAGTAAAAGCTTACCTTCAGTCTCACCTTCCATCGTATCATCTAGCGGCGAGTTGGTGAAGTCATCCATGTCATCCTTAAAAGGCATACGCAGTGGTTTGTACTCGGGGTCCTCGTCCTCACTGAAGAGTTACAAGAACAAGCAAGAAATCCATATCAACCACTGAAAACATGGCGGATTTAATCTGTTTATATTTACATGAAAATCTTCTGGACTGAATAGAAAACTGGAGCACGTACAGCAGCTGTGTCTAAACACATTTTTTTAAAAAACCAACAATATTCGTCATGACTGAGAGTGAACGGCTGCTTTTTGGTCAGTTGTCTTACCCCTCAACACCATCTGCCATCATGTCGGTGCCCCTCTGCTCAGCGGCGATCGCTTTGGCGTCTGGCATCCCCACTCGCTCCAAGAAACACAGGGCAGGGTCGGCCCGCATGGAGTTGTACTTCTCATAGCCTGAAGAGGAAGAAAAAAGTGATGATTACAGACATGGTAAACCAAAATCTGGAGGCGTAAGAGGCTGTGAAATATTTGGAACTTCACCTGCTGCTCGCACGCCTTGAGAATAAACTCACAAATGAAGCTTTTCATTAATTTAAAAATAGTTTTTCCAATATCTACTTCAACCATTTTCTGATTTATCTGATTTCAACAAGCATAAAAAACATGTTTTGTGTCAGTGTCTACAGCACACTGGAACTCCAACAACAACACGCTGCATCTGTTTACATGAAAGGAATCCATGATGGCTGATGACATATCGAGCTCTCAAACAGATATCCAGTTTGAAGGAGAATATTTTACCCACTGCGTCTTATTTCAAACTCCTAGAAAGAAGGGTGCAACCAAGTTGTGCTTTCTAGCTCACTACTAGACAGATGAGAAGCTACAGAGTCAAACACATGCACATCCAGCATCAATAATACATGAAGGAATAGACAAAAACAGCAGCAGAAGGGCAGACCCCAGGAGCCAGCTGCTGACAAGACTGTGTGTTTTTGTGTACACTCCTGCATGTGCGTGCACAAGTGTGAGCTGATCTAAGTGAGCCTGCAGGTGCTTTTTTGTGTCAGCGAAGAGGAGGGGGAGTTTGAAGTAAAGTAAGTGTGTGCGTCAGAGTCTTTGAAAGTGAGCTACTGAGTGTGAGAAACTGTGCGTGTTTGTCCGTTAGGAGCATTCAGGCAGAACATATTAGAATGTGCAGATCCTACTGAGACACGTCGGGAAGAAGAGAGGAAGATATAAAAAAATAGGAAGGAATGAGAGGAAAGTGCGTGGCAGAGAGTGTGAGAGGTAAGAAACAAAAGAAGAACAGAGGAGAGGATGAAAAAAAATGGCAAGAGGAGGAAGAAGAGCGAGGAGGGCCAGAGCAAAACAACCACTCCGCCTCTTTAACCTTCCACTCATCTCTCATTCCTTTTTTTCTCTCCATCAAATTTCCATTAGGAAAGATGTAACGCATCGCTCCTAACCGTCGCTCGTCTCCTTCTCACAGCTCTGCGCCTGCAGCCAAACGTTAATCATCAGGACCTTTATAGGCCATCACTCTTCTGTATGTGTGAGTCCAGCATTGTTTCGTGTGTGTGTCTGCACACAAAGCTTGGTGAGTATGTGTGTGTTAGTCCCCCTGAAGGGCCTCCCTGGTGAATAAGGATTATGATTAAGTACGGGTGAGGCCTTTTGTATTGTGTGTGCTTGTGCATCCTAATTGAATCATGGAAGGTGGCAATAATGGAAAAATTATGACAATTATGCCAAATTATTATGAATGAGGGTTCTTGTAAGAAGCAAACAGACTTTAAGTCATCACTCTGTACCTGCACCCTTAGGTGGGTCACCTATAGATCACATGATCACCGTAAGCTGTTGCTAACAGAATAAATACTTTGTTATTCAAACACTGAGGTTAACTTTGTTTATAAACTCAACACCTGTAACTGTGTATGTGCACAGATACACACAGCCAGTGGTGAAAACAGCCATCAATCACACTCCCAACTGCACACTAAGCCAGCCAGCTGCGTACCGCCATCGCCATAGCAACACCAATCAACTGGTGGCTGTGAAAGTGGGTGGTATGTGTGTGTGTGAGTGCTCACCCAGCGTGTAGAACCGTGATGCTTACCCTGCTGGAAGCCACTGGAGTGTTTGTGTGTGAAGGTGCTGACATTATCTGAGTGTGCAGTGTGTGTGTGTGTGTGTGTGTGTGTGTGTGTGTGTGTTATGGCTGCCATGCAGTAAAGTGTGGATCTATAAGCAGAGTGAGTGTGAGGGCGCTGGCGGGTGTCTGTTACCGTGTTTGAAGACGCCGATGAGCAGAGACTTGTCAGCCTTGCTGTCCCACCAGTCAGCTGGGACCTCGGCGTGGAACGGCTGAGGAATCCAGATATCCAGCACGCTGAGCAGGAGACAAACAGCATCAGGTTATTATCAAACTCAACACTCAGAGTTTCTTTTGTTTCCAAACTGAATCTGTCAGTTTTATTCAGAATAGAAACACAAGAGGAGAAATTGAAGAATATTAAAATTGGTTTTATATTTACAAATAAACAGAAACAGTGAAAGTGTTCGATATCAATGATGATCATTACACGTTTAAATGCTCTCAAACAGATGTACCTGTTCCTGCTCCATCTACATCCAAAATCCCAAATTAAAAAGAATATTTTGGCCATTTTGAGACACCGGACATTTGAGTCCATGAGTAAAAATGATAAATAACTAGATCTTGTAAACAGCTTGTTGAATGGCTTAAGTTGGGAGAAACATCCAACAAGAGTGATGAGTCAGTCCAAACACGGCAAAGATTTATGATGACTGATGTCCATAATCTCCCAAATCTCATTCTAATTAATGCAGATGTTGTAGAACTTTATAGTAAAGTAAATTTCCCAATAAAAACGTGGATTTATATATCAGCTGAAATAACCTTATCATGAAAAGAGATGACCTTGCAAAGATTTCTAAAATAAAAATCATGTGATTATTATTATTATTACTAATATGACCTATGGAAGACTGAAGCTATTTAAAATGTCTGTAATCCTCACGTTTCCATTTGACAAGACAAAAATGGCTGTTTTAAACTGACACACACCCAAAGCAGATCACTGCTGTTTCAGACCAGCTCCACCCCAATTAGATTATAAATCTTTACAGTAGCTACGTTTACATGGGCACATTTAATCGGGATAAATGCCCAATCGGAAAAAAAATACGTCATGTAAACATGTCAATCAGAATGTTTTGATCCGATGCAGCCTGATCAGAATGAAATTTACTTCCGATCGAGAGGGGTGGTTTTGTCCGATCTTCATTCGGATAGACGTGCATGTATACACCCATTCGGAAAGAAAGGGTGAAAAGAGCCCTTTGCGCATGCGTACAACTTCAGCGTGACGTCTTTCCGCTTTCGCAGACTCAAGTAGAAAACATAGCGGGAGGTAAACAGAAGTGGTCTGCTGGTGCAGTCATCCTGTCATCCTGCTCTCCTCTCCTGTGGCGGAGGAGCAGTAGTAATATGTATTCAGCCGCTAGCTTGGTTAATGCGACCAGTAAAAACCCAAACATAAAGGTAATCACCCGCAGAAGGTCCATATTGGGGATAACGTGAGTCAGATCGAGCACACGATGGGGCGGGAAAGACGTGCAGAAAGGACGGAGTTTGTTTACTTTTTTTTCTTCCCCCGGAAAGACAACTCGCTGTGCGCATGCTCAACTCATTTAACCTGATTGAGTGCTTGGTGCATGTGTACTCATGACATGATCAGATCATTTCAGTTAGTGTCCATGTAAACAGGGATTTGGGAATCCGATCGACCAAGATTTTAATCCGATTGGGGAAATTTGGCGCATGTAAACGTAGCTAGTGTCATCAATTTCACACACTAGTTATTTTTCCTGCGTGACCACGAGAAAAAACAAAAGTTCTACATGTTGCTACTGCTGGTACTTAAACCATGTACAACTAAATATAATTCTATATCATGTGAAACTGATCAAATAACATTCACAAAAACTAAAATTAAATTTGAGAGTTTGGAGATGTTTTAAAGATGCAGTAAAATCCACTTTGGTCCTGGCTGCATTCAGACTGTTAGCTCATCTGTCTTGACGGATGTAAACTTTATTCCTGCAAACTGAGGTTGATCAAGAATAAGAAACACAAAAACACCTCAAAATGACCGAATTATTCCTAAAAGACAGGTTGTGACACTCAGTGATGAACCTTTCTGCTATTAATGTGAAGAAAATAAAATGAACATTTTTTTTTTCAAAAAGTAGCAAAACACATATATATTAATATATATATGATATTACTAATTTAATAATAATGTCTTTGTAAACATGTTTAAATTTCCCTCTAACCCAGTGAAAAGAACAAACTACAAACCAAGCATGTCTCATATTTACAAACCTCCCAGCTGTTTTTTTATAATCTCACATTTCTACACCTTTATGGACTAAATCATCGATGAATTTTATTAGGACATTTTTTAAAAGTATATAGGACTTAGGAATTAATCATTTTCCACATTAATGCCACAATAAATCCACAAGATCCACTCGATTACTTCAAAGCAACTTTTAAAAATTCTGTTTATTCATGAGTTTTTACTCCCCACAACCCCAAAGGCAGAGTCTTGGTCTCTAAGCTTCCTTTTAAAGAGTTCAATCAAAATCATACATGTGGTTTGTTTATGTATGCAATTAAATTGCAAATGGTTTTTACATGAAATTACTCTACTTCTCTGTTCAGGCAGAGGACTAAAAAACATGAATGGTATTTCCAGTTAGTTAAAGAGAGAAATGGTACGACATACAATAGGGTGACAGGAGGAGAGAAGAAACCAGGGAAACAGGCCCTTATCTCTGCAAACAGCAGCATGCCTGGCCTTGGCAACACACACACACACGTGTGTGTGTGCCAAGACTGGTATGCTAAATCCCCCTGGCATATATTGGCATGATGGCACTCCGTATGCTTTTGTCTGGCACGCGCTGACAAACACACACACACATATGGGTCTGTCACAGTAGCCACTGAGTGGGGGGAAGGATAAAGGGATGGAGGGCGGGAGAGAACAACTTTTTAAGTGCACGTGCTTCACATTATAAATGCTTTCACATCTGGGTGGCAGGGTGAACGGGGGGATGGGAGATCAGCCTAAAGAGTACTCCAGGGGAAGAAAGAAACGGGCAGATGGTAAACACAAACAAACAAAACAGTGTGAGAAAAGAAAGAGGCGAACGAGGAGCTCACGAGGTGAGCAGCTCATCGGACCTTCAGACAATCATCGCTGCAGCCAAACGGCACTAAGAAATAACCCGTAAAAACTTTCATGTGGGTCAAACTGTGATTAAAACTTTTCTCCAGATAACGTGTGTGTTGTATCTGTCAGAATAGAAAGCTTCCTGCCAAAGAGGCCACTAGAACAGACCGAAATACACTTTAGTAATAATTCATCAGATGTTCAAATAAACATCTGCTTCAACTTCCTCATTATATATCAAGACATGAAGATTTACATCATCTTTTCAACTGGATTTTATATTATAAGATCAATCCTCTGCCACACAGGACTGATGTCTCATTCCCCCCGTTAGAACCAAGCTGCCATATTCTTAAAAAACATTAAGATGATTAATAATATGGATGCATAAGTGTGATAAATCATGTTTCAGGATGGTTATCACTTGTTTACACAACTAGGAAGTCAAATCCAAACTCGAATTAGATGAAGTGATAAAGTACAGATGAGAAGGATTCTACCAACCTGGAGTCGGCTCCTTCCAGGATACGTTCGGCCTGGTCGCCTATAACTTCCTGTCGCAGATAATACAGCATTCTAACTCTCAGCAAGACCCTGGAAAATAAATAAAACGTGACATTTAGTGAAGAGAAGACAAATTTGTGCAGCTGCATCATCAGAATTGTAAATTGGAATTATTTTATCTAGTTCAAATCTTAATAAATGTAACATTTTTTCTATTGACAATCAGCTAAAAGATTTTTAGTGGACAAAAATATATGAGAAGCATCATATGACTGATAGTTAGATTGTTAGACTGATAGTGACTGATTGTTAGATTGAGGACGGACAATCAGCCACAGGATTTTCAAAGCTTTTTGATCCCCTGGGAAAAGTGAATGACTCTGACAAAGAGTAAGAGTCAGCCTCCTGACGTTGGAAACAGTGATATCAGGGAGATTTGCTGCACTGTAAACATTTGTCACCAGATTTGTCACCAGGCAAAAGATGGAAGAGGGTGAGGCGGGGGTTGAGAAGAGGAGATGAGTGGGAGGAGCCGAAAGAGAGGAAGAATTGAAAGGATGGAGCTGTGCTGGTGGGAGGGAACAGAAAGTTTGGAGAGGCACGGAAGGAGGGGGGGGGTATGAAGACACTGTGTGTGTGTGTGTGTGTGTGTGTGTGAGAGAGTGTGCATCAATAGCATAACAAGTTGCAATGTGTGCGTGTTTGTTGGCAGGCTGTGCGTGCTCATCCATCAATGTGCCAGGCCTGATTAGCCACACAACGCTGTGCTCCAGCCTAGCAGATGGCACCACATAATCACCCCCAAGTGTGTGTGTGTGTGTGTGTGTGTGTGTGTGTTTGTGCGCATCTTTCACCCACTTCCAACAGGTCTGCCTGCCTAGCACCTGGGCTGGCATGCAGCCAAATACACACTCACACACACACACACTTCTCCTTCAAGAAGAAAAAAAATCTTGGACGTGAATCTGCAGGGCAAGAAGGTACATCTCCCCGAAAACACAGAAAGCTGACCACAGATGAATAACACTGTGTGTGTGTGTGTGTGTGTGAGAGTGTCAGTGTCAGAGTGCAGCCAGAGTGCTGTGTCTTTTGAAGTTGTGCTGTTCAACCTAAACACATCTGCTGCTTGTTTCCTGTTCCGTTTTTTTTAAGTCACAGTTAAATCTGTGGTATTTGGATTAACTGTTTATCATCCCGTGTTCTTGGCTGCGGGCATTACAATAGTAGGTGAGTGTCAGTATGAGAGATCCTACTTGTTACAGTGATGTTTCAGGTGCCTCTTATAACTGTCCTCCTGCAGTAAGTGGTCCGGGTTGCAGCTGGCCAGCCAATCAGCTCGTGGAGTTTGTGGAATGGGAGTTGTGAGTTTCCCCTTTTTGCCTTTCCTCCCCCTGGGAACAGGCGTCGAGAGACCTGAAGAAGCAAGAACATGGAGGGTGGAGAAGTTAAAGTCAAAAAATGATTCAACAGATTTACTTAGCTTGTGGACTAAAGATCTAACCTGCATTTCAACATTTTCTGCAGTTGCTGCTTATACACATACTTTAAAGGAGGAAATTTTCAGCTGGTGTTGTGAGTAGTGAGTGTGTGTGCGCACATGCGTGCGTGTGTGGGTGTGTGTGTAGGGGAGCATCTGTCTTCAAGCACACAGGAGGTCTGACATGATGCATGAAGTATGGGGAGGAAAATTGGTGGGTTTTCTTCAAGAATAGCAGATGAGGCCCCTTGTTGTGTTGATACTAATACCACATTTGTCAAGATGTATCTCCAACAGTAAGCAGCAAGTGGAGAAACTATTTATGGATCAGCAGAAAAGAGATTTGATCTGTTAGGAGACTAAATAATAAATAAACATGTTTGGAGAAATTGCTGCGGACACTCAGGTTTTCATATGCAACCTGAACGTCTCTGTAACCTTTCAGGATTAAAGTTCACCTGTGAAAGAGACACATGCTTAACATATGTGTAAACCAAAGGGGGGGGTTACCAGAGTGATTGCTCAGTGTCTTGGTGGACCCGTCTTCACTCGGAGTGATCAGGTCCCAGATGAAACTTTTGATGTTCTCATCTCCACGGTAATGAAGCAGACAGTAGGCCAGGAGCGCTCTGCAGATAGTTTCCACATCTGCCTCCTTTAGGGGGCGCTTAAAGCGACCGTGGGCCAGGATGTCACTCCACCTACCCCAACTGCAAAAACAAACAAATAAATAAATAACCATGGGGCATGTAGAACTTGCCCCATGTACATCAGCCAGCAGGTGGCATTAATGAAAGAACACAGTAGAACAACAGACATACGAGATGAGGGTTCTGAACAAAGTTAAAGTGTCAGAGACAAACTAACTTGTTTTTTTATCCATGATTTTTTACATTCCATCAATTAATCATCTTTTCAGCAAACAAGCTGAAGTTTAAGGTAAAGCGATATAAAGTGAGTTTGATGTGGAAAAAAGGGTCAAAAGTGAATCACTGATGTGGTTTCTGATACCGATAAGCTGCAACATCTTTGTAAAGTACACAAAAACGTTTTTTAAAGCATAAAGATCATGTGACGTACAACCAAAATAAAAAAAAAAGCTTTGTTTTGCAAAATATCCGTTTGTGCAGATACAACTTCCTCAGGAAGTCAAATCTGAAGTCTGAGCAAACAATAGCATTACTAAACAAGTCTGACAGTTTGTAATTCTTCAGTCCGCCACTTCATGGCTGCATGACCTTCATCCTTCAGGAGTATTTACAATTTTCCACGTCAATCTGTCCCACAGATTTCAATCAAACACAAAGTGATGAATGATGGGATCTGATGAGCCACCACTCGTCCAGGATTCCTTCAATTCAACGTTTTTTTTAGTCACTAATTTTAATATTCACTGAACCCAGTGAAGCTGTCTTTCCTTAAATCTTTTTAAAAGGGTAAAATGGCGAGCGACCGAGAGATGGACGATGAGAAAAGACTAGGGCTGAATAGAGACGACAGGCTCAGTCAGACAGTGTGTTTTTGTCCTACAGCCTCGGGCCACAAGACTAGACTGTAACAATAACAACGCTGACATCTCACTAGCACCACTGTCCCTTCTTACACACACACACACACACGCACGCACACACACACACACACACACACACACACACACAGACATGCACACACATCATGCAAGTCAGCCATAAAAATGGAAGGGCTCACCAGATAATCAGGATCTGCAGTAACTATGTCAGATTGATGGTGCACTCGTGAATGTTGCATTTCATGCTGTTATTGTGCACGAGACACTGAGATTCGACATCCTTCTGTGCATCTCTATTATAAATACATTCAGTAGCATCTATAATCATCTACAGGGACAAACGTGAATATATGAATTCATTTTTAAATGGTGGAAAAAGCAGAAATTGACAATTTGGGCAGAAGTTCTTTTTAAAGAGTGTGTAATTTATTAAAACTGCCTTGTATCAGTCTCTCTCTTTCTGCTTTGCATGTTTTAAATGACACAGCTTGTCGTCTGAAAGCATCCATATGTGCATTAGCTAGCAGCACATTTAAATCAATTGACATTTTCTCTCTTCCTGCATTAATGTGTCTTAAAAGCATGACTTTTACATGTTTGTATGTAGTGAATCAATCAGAGGTTCAGCTGGTCGAGTCGACAGCATTGAAATGTGACTGACCCGTAGACCAGCAGGTTTTTCTCCACCCTGAAGCACTCGGATCTTGGGTAGCCCTGGGTTTTGTCTTGAGGCCGTCGTTGTTTGGAAGAGGGCTTGCTGGGTTCTTCATCATCGCTCTCTAGCTCGGAGAACTCCAGCATCTCATCCTCTTTCACGCTGCTGTAGTGCCGCGTCTGCTTCCTCACCCTCGGTGTGTCAATGACCAGCGTGTTCTGGAGATGAATTTAAAGAAACAGTTTTAGTTTTATAGCCAACATGTTTTTTTTTCTATGTGCTTTTACATCTTTTTACTTGGACCATCACAGATGGCCTGAAAACTCACTCCCAACTAAATGCAAAGTACCTTCTGGTGTTTTCCTCTGAAATAGGCCTACTTGTAAATTTCTTGTACAATCTGACTCCTGTGACTCGTGTGAACTCGGCAACAACCTTCAAGACCAAATCTGATTAACTGCATATTTAACTCTGTTCTTCGTTCCAGATATTGAGAAATTTGTTGTCCAGCTCAAACGTAATCTGGCATTAATTACGATGTCTAATGAATTCAATTTTTGTTCAATTAGATTTTTTTCACCCCCCTGCAGTCCCATTAATATGAGCAAACAGGGCAGTAGTTAGTCCCACAATTATCACATAGCTGCAGTCATTTCCATTTTTCTGTCGCACAATGACAAATCTCAAGGGAACGGCTCCATATTTGTGCTCGTAGAGCTGGATTAAGTGTTTCAGTGGAGGGTCCTCAACAACAGAACCAGAGGGTGCACAGAGAAGCAAGAAATATAAAAAGAAAAAGATGAGGGAGGAAAATAAAGCAGAAAAATAAAGATGCCATGGAACGAAACACTCGATGTGCATGTAAGGAAGTGATGGAGGTTGTGTTTCTCTGTGTGTATGTGTGATCTTAAGTGATATCTCTGTACCCTCCAGGCATCTGCGCTCCGTTAAGTGGAGCTAAGCAGCTTACTCTCTCGCTCAAACACACACACACACACTAGAGCAGGGAAACATGGGTAATTAAGGAAGAGAGGAGATTCCCTACTGTCAATATTAATCTCTCTCTTCCTCTCTGTGCTTCCCTCCTGTCTCACGCTCACATTTTGTGTCTCACGTTCGTCTTTGCACGGAGTGATAGTGCTCACAAATTAACTTGCTTCGAACGCAGCAGCGTAAATACAGGGTGTCATTGCTCTCTTTACTCTTCTCTTCTCATAAGGGTTTGAGATTGCAGGTACTTAAATTAACCGTATGTAAACATGGGCAAGAGTGTGTGTGTGTGTGTGTGTGTGTGTGTGTGTGTGTGCGTGTGCGCGCTACCCGGCCATTGATGGCATCCATGTCTAGCTCAGCCTTCTTGGCCCATTTCTGCCAGAAGTCTGGATCCTCCAGAGAAATGTCTGTCCGGTTTCCTGTTGCAACAAAACTGGCCTGCAGACAGATGAAACTCGTTCAGAAGAATGAAACAAACTGAACAGATGCTGTGCAAAGAGACGAAAGAGTTCACACCTTTGCAAAGGTCGAGCCTTTGCCCTCGGATTCAATAGTGATGGTGTGGGTTCGCCTCTGCAGGATCTGGTCGATGTCTTCCTCGCAGAATTTCGAGCCTTCATCTTCCTCTTCCATTAGAGCTCCATAAGCACCTTTCCTCAGCAGGTCTTCTATCTCCTTCTTGGACAACTGCTGAACCTTGAAAAACAAAACTCAAAGATTAACTATTTGTATTTTAAAAGGGGATTAAATCAAATGGATTTCTTACAGAAAGGTCTGAAGACACTGAAATCCATCTGGAGATTCTGAATGTGGTGGGACTTACTCCACTGTTTGCGTTCTCTCGTCCGCTCATGCTCTGAAGAACGGCCTTATCGAGCCCCAGTTTCAGACTGGCCTTGTCAAACATCTCCCTCTCGTAGCTGTTCCTGGTAATCAGACGGTAGATCTTGACAGACTTTGACTGGCCGATACGATGACACCTCGCCTGCGCCTGGTGAAGGAGACACACTTTGGCTTTAAAGGGATTTTAATTTGGTTTTACAATCTGAGTGGATCCTGCTAAATAGTCTTGACATCCAGTAAACGGACATGTTTTTTACCTGAAGATCGT
Organism: Pachypanchax playfairii; assembly: GCA_006937955.1. NCBI lineage: Eukaryota > Metazoa > Chordata > Actinopteri > Cyprinodontiformes > Aplocheilidae > Pachypanchax > Pachypanchax playfairii. The sequence continues at coordinate 890,493 of SSNP01000111.1, read as the reverse complement.
TCTGAGGATTCCAGTCAGAGTCAAAAATGATGCACGTATCCGCTGCAGTCAAGTTGATGCCAAGCCCACCAGCTCTTGTACACAGCAGGAAGACAAATCGGTCCGAGTCTGGTCTGGAGAACCGGTCGATCGCTGCCTGACGCAGGTTTCCACGAACTCTGCCGTCTATCCGTTCATATGGATATCTGCAGAGAGCAAAGAGACAAGAAATATATCCGCTAAATTAGTGTTTCTGCAGATAAATAATTCCAAACTTAAGGAGGTTTTAGGCTGATGGCACAGAACATTTTAGAAAATTAGATTAGAAATGATTCGATCAGCTCTGGTTTTAAATGAAGATCCACTTTGCCTAAATCAACTTGCTGCAGGAAAGTTCATTACTTTTTGCCTGAGGTTACATCTTCAGTGTTTCAGTGAAGAGGTTAAGCTAAAGTATGCTGTAAGTTTAATACTTTCACATATCTTTTTCTTCCATATTGTCACAGCTGAGTGAATGAGCATTTATTACGAGTCAAATAATAAAAAGTCGAACACAGACGGTTATTAAAACAAACAGGATCTCCCTTAGTTACGGTGTCACGTCATTTTCATGAGTGTTGTTCATTTAAACTTCAGAACTAAAAAAAAAAAAACATCATTATAAACTTAGTTTTGACATTTTAAGTAATTCTCTAAAATTAAATGAAATGTTAATAAGTAACACTTAATGAGAAAATATCAGTGACAGTTCAGTGAGTTTCTTTATTCAGACCGTCTTTGGATGAGGTAGTCCTCCAGAATGTCCAGACATCGAACCATCTGACTGAAAATCAAGACTCTGTGTCCTCCGGCTTTCAGTTTGGGCAGCAGCTTGTCGATCAGCACCAGTTTTCCAGCTGCCTGGATCATAGCTTGAAGACCCATCTCAGGGACGTCTGTCCTGCCACCGTGGGAATCCCTAAACTCCTCAATGATCTTCTCCTCCGCTCCTGCACACAACGCAACAGGATTTACAAAATGATGCTTTACTGAAATACTCTGTATTTTTATGCTGTATTTTTGGAAGGAGTGTGCACCATTAATGAGGTAGGGATGGTTGCAGCATTTCCTCAGCTCCATCATGGTGTTAAGGAGGTTGGGGACACTGGCCCCTCCACCTCCTCCTGCACCTCCTTTGGACAGGAAGGAGAAATTCTTTTCCAGAATAGCCCGATAGTATTTCTTCTGGATGTTGGTCAACTCAACCTAAGGATGATATCAAAAGATATTATTTTCTTCTATGCTAATAAACAACATAGCCAGAAAGCACAAAAACCAGATTCAACTGCTTTGGAACAATAACCCCACCTCGATGATGGTCTCCTCTTTGGGGGCCAAGTTCTTTTCCACATCCTCTTTCAGTCTTCTCAGCATCATGGGCTTCAGGATACCTTGCAGTTTCTGGACCTGGTGCAAGCAAAATAAATTTAATGGGACTTTAATTTACAAAAATAGGTGGGAGGTTAAAAGAAGTCTAATTTTCCCCTCAGAGTTGCAGAGCAGAGGCTAAAACCCCCTCACCTGTTCTTCAGTCTTTAGGTCTCCGAATTCAGTCATGAATGTCTGTTCAGACGGGAATCTCTCAGGTTCCAGAAAGTTGAGTAAACTAAACAGCTCCTCCACCGTGTTCTGAAGAGGAGTTCCTGTCAAAAGTACTTTATGCTCCTGGAGAAAACAGGAAATACATATTTAGAGTTGCAAGACTTTTGAAACTTGGATAGAAAGGACTAAATGATCCAGCTCCTAAAAGAAGTTCTGTCAAATATCTCTTATATACTTTCTGATTTATTGTGTCCACAGACATGTTACAAACAGAAGAGACTAACACACACCATATCCATCATTTTGAGTCCCTCCAGCAATTTGCAGTTTCGGTTTTTGAGTCGGTGTGCTTCGTCAATCACCACACAGCGCCACGGGATGTTACGAAGCTCCGGACAGTCAGCAAGGATCATCTCAAAAGTTGTTATCACGGCGTGGAAGCGATACACTCCCTTTATTATCTTACCCTGGGACGACATATAAAAGATGACTCAATTATAAAAGGGACTTCAGAAAAGATAAAACTCGTCTACCTGAGATGGTTAGGAGGACATTCACTCATGGGACTGCTTCAGACATAATGAAAACCAAAAAGCACAAATATCAGCTGATTTACTTCAAGCAAATGTTCATAAAACATTTTTCAGTGCAGTTCCACCTTTGAGGCAGTGGTCTTTTTGCAACTCAGTGGAGCATAGCGGAGGTTAGAAGGGCGTGAGCTACCTGAGAGAAAAGCCTGTTCGCTTCATGAGCTCTATGGAGGCACCATACCCTGATGTTTCAGTTAGTTTTTAATCTTTGTGGTGGATATGCAAGGGAATAATCACAAGGAACTCAAGAGGTGTACTCGACAAAATATTTGTCCAGATTTTGCCCGATATTGGTATATTGGTAATCCAGCAGATGAGAGAAGAGAACCCAACATCCCTTCATCACAATCTCAAGGATTACCTGAGTCGGGATTATGAACAACATGAAGCAAATATACTGCTACTACAGCAGGGCTCAGTGTGGTGAAGGGTAAACAGAGAATAAAAGCTTCATGTAGAACAGCTCACAGCTAGAGGACTTTGAAGAAAACTGTGGGATTTCGCAGTTTTACATAACTCTAGGTGATAAACGGTAACGAGTCAGGATCCAGAGTTTCATCCTTGGTACCTGTGCATCTCTGTAGTACATCTCGTAGGCCTGAATGGTTTTCCGGCTGGCCTGGCTGCCATGATAGACCACCACATTGAGTTCTGTCCAGGTCCTGAACTCCCTCTCCCAGTTGGGAATGGTGGAGAGGGGGGCAATGATGAGGAAAGGCCCTTCAATGGCCTTCATGTAGATCTCATAGAGGAATGTAATGGACTGTATGGTCTTCCCGAGCCCCATTTCATCAGCCAGGATACAGTTACGTCTGTGGAAAACAAAAGATGTGAGAAACTAAAACAGATAAATTTGACATTCTTCTTATTTACTGTCACCAAACTGTCAAAGTCTCTCATGCTTTCGAGTCAGGAACGCTGCGCACTCAGGCTCTGATGTTAAATTCCACAACTTTTACATGACTGGATTCAATGACCCTCCACAAACTAAAAGATTTACCATCCTGGTTTATTAACAGTGATTTTCCAAAGGGGTGAGTCAGTTCATTTTCCACCTCAATGATCTAATGTGAAAAATCTGGGAAACAAGCTGGAAAATTCTTGGCAGAATGATTCTGGAAAAGTTTGCCACGCTTCAGATTTTCACCAAATTACTCAAATATGAGACAGATAAACCAGAAAATCATTAGAAAACGTTTCCTTTCAAACAAACAGACTAATTTTAATCTTCAACGCACTTCCTCTGCGTGTGCTTGTCTAAAGACTCGTAAGGTTCCATCTGAATATGCATCTTATCCATAAACGGTACCAGTGGGGAAAACTTCAACAGCAATACAGCACATGGCCTCTTAAAGTTAACTTAAATGCCCACTTAAGGCAATTTAATCAGGCGCTATTACATGCAGAGGGCTGAGGGAAGCAGTTAGGGAATATTTCTTACAAAATCTATGATTAGTGGTGACTTACGAGTTGTACCAGTTGAAAGTTAGCCAGTTGAGGCCTTCGAGCTGGTATTCCCTGAGTGCATTGCCATTCCTGTATTCTCTGGAGCTTTCCAGCTTTTTCCAGTCGGCTGCGGAAGGCCGATCCTTGACACAAACAGAAATAATACAGGGTCATTAAACAGCAGAGAGGCTTATTAATCCCAGCTGAATCTTCAGAGTAGGGATGTTTAAACTTGGGGCTTCAGACTGGGTTTCATTTCCTAGAAATCTCAGTTCACTGACCAAATCAGCAACTTGTTTTTTACTTTTATTGTTTGTCATAATTATATTTTAAAATGTGATGACTTTATTTATTATCATTTAATTTAACCTCAAAAAATTTAAGTCAGCAGCATCAATGGATTTTCCATCTGAACATTACTGTATACACAACAATAAAATAGACAAATAACAATGAGAATATTCACATATTTTATTGCTCTGTTGTTTTCTGTTTGAAAGTTTAACTACTGCTCTGCATTGAAAGAACAATATGCAACATGTGGGATTTATATGAAGTTGGCAAAGATCCTGCTGCTAAGTCTTCTAATGGTTTACAAGTGCAGGACTCCAAGTGACTATCTCCTTAAATAAATCTGCTTCAAAGAGTTTCAGCTGAAGGATGGAACAGTTCTAATATCTGCCTTGAGGGGAAACAGTAGGCAGTCGTTAAATAGATGGACATAAGGAAAGAAAGAGAATGACGGAGGAGAAGACCACAGTCAGTCAGCTGCTTCTGTTCGGCATTAAACATACTGTTAGTGGTTTGGCCTGGCCACAAGTGCAGGGCGTGTGTGCCTGCCTGTGTGTGAGTGAGTGAGTGAGTGAGTGTGTAACACCACAAGAACGTGGCCCTGCAAAGACCAGTTAAAAGAGCTGTAAATCTGGAGGAGGAAAGAGCAGGCTGCAGGCCAGTGCACACAAAAAACACATGTACACGCCCACAGGGGGGGGTGGTGGGAAACAGCTGGCACATGCACACACTCACCACTCTCGTAGTGTTGAGTGTGCGTGCTACGATGCGTTCATATTCATCTATCTTGGATTGATCGATGTCGGCCTTCAGCTCCCAGGTGGCATCTTCGTAAGGCAAACTGCACCATTTCACCAAATATAAAGTCACCATCTGCACACAAAAACACGAGTCTGGTTAAGCTGGTGAGGAGAAGAAGAAACTGGAGAGGCTCAAACCCAAGGAAGAGATCAAAGCACCTCTCCGTTCTCATCTGTGCTCTCGGAAACATCCAGGACACGATCCACCTCCACGTAGTCCGGGTTAAAAGGCTCATCGTCCATCTGCAGAAAGAACAAAGGTTTAGATTTAAAAGCAGGATTCTGTAATCAACTATTAGTGAATATAAACGCCATTAAGTTTTTTTACTCCACAAACAAAAACCAAAATGTAAAAGGACAGCTTGTTTTTATATGAAGACATTTAAAATATCCAACATGGAACATGTTAATGTGACAATATAAGTAGTGCTTTTCTTCGTTTTAAAACTTCAAGCATGAGCCAAACGGTTTGACCCTCCTAAGTAGTTCTTTTCCTACAGAATGAGGTCCAGACCAGGAAATGGGTAAGACTGTAGCACCAGGTCTTACCTCTGTTATAAAGTTATTAAGTTGTTGTTTGGCCTTAAACCTCTTGATCTTCTGGTGTATTCTCTTGTCCTTCTCCAGCTCATCCAGTTCTGCCCAGCGACAGTGGAGGTATGAACTGAAACCAAAACAAACAGTTCAGATCATTTGAATCATAAACAATCCAGAACTCTCACTGATACTAAAACCTAATGAAACGTCTCGGTTCTTTATATTTTATTGACTCGATTATTTTCTTCCAAAAATAATTTGTAAGGATTCAGTTATTAGTTACAGTTTAAAGTTAAAGTTTAATTGCTGCGGTGAGACAAACTATGAGACAATAAGAGACGTCTACTTTGAGTCATTCAAAACTTAACTGAATCATTTTTTAAAGTAAAAACAACAGTTCAACATGATCATACCAGGCTTAAAGGATGTCAGACATTTTAACAGGTGTGTAGATCTTCGTGCTGTTTACTGGATGCACAATATTTAGACCCCTAAAAAATTTTCTGTGAATCCTCCAAGATGGATATTTTAATAAGAAGTTGTCACTGTCTTCATCAGTTTGGGTTAAATAACTGTAACATATTAATCACTGCGGTACTTCCGATGGGAGGCTCCTACCTATTTGCCTAGTTAAATCCAGGTGGAGATTTTCTTTGGCCTGGAGGTGCATTGCACTTTGTGATAAATGGTATGAAGACTCCACTCTAAATATAGTCAGCTGGCTTTGTTTATTAAATTTGTGGTGAGAAATAAAGGTCATCTTTGTATATTTAATGTAAAGGTCTCTCAGCTGGACAGAAATCAGAAACATTTAGCAAAATGGATTGTAATAATACAACTTGTGTTATAGATCTGCAGCAGAAATAAGAGTCGGACTGCAGCTGTGGAGAGTTTAGTGATCAGGTACTCTATCGAATCAACTACTGATTTATCAGGTAATTGGATATACATGTGCTACACCAGTCATTCCCAGTCTTTTATTCTAGAAGCCCGGAAATGATATCTATAATAAAAGCTGCCCCCCCCCCATGCTACAGTCAAAACCACATCCACATGTGCACACGCAAACACCAGAACACTTCCTAAAACTGGACTTAATCTAATCTTAAAATAAACCTGAGTGTAAGGAAACTTTTGCACGTGGTTTTTCCTTCGTGATTCCTGATGTTAAAAAAGTGGGAATGTCAGCAAAACTTAATGTAACCTGTCAGCAAATTTATGCCAAAAAAACACTTTAAAAAATAACTTTTACGAGGTGATAAAGTCCCGACAGGTGAGTGAGCAGATGCAGACTAAAGACTGGACTTTTGTCAGCCGGGCTTGTGGAGTGAAGCAGCTCCGTCTCTCCTCCCCATTAAGCAGGATGATTTTAAACACTGCGTCTCTCTGCTGGTTTCATTGTTTCCAACCGTTTCAATCAGAATGTGTCAGTCCTTGATGTTGCACTACTGTGATGAACTCATTTGGTGTTCCTGTGTTTGATACAGTCACACAGATTTGGCCTTCCTGGGCTTTGTTTAAACGAAGCATTGAATCTAATTATTTTGCCTCAAGGACTTTTTTTTGTAATCGGGTCATTTGATGAATCATTTCAGCCCTAAATTAGAGCAATCTACAGAAAGAAAACTGAACAAGGTTTTCAGATGGAATCCATTGCACTTTTTCATTTAAAGACCAATGGCCACCCTGGTGTGTGTGTTGAAAAATGGGTCTAAAAAAAAGAGAGAAAGCCCTGCTGTGAAAGACAAAAGAGGTGGGGAGCCAAGAAAAACCTAGCTACTACTTACAAGCCCTTGAACTTGACGTAGAACTCCTCCACCTCCACTTCCTCCCCCGACTCCAGCTAAAAGGGGGAAAAAAAAGGTTAATAATCACAGCGAATATAGCAGCGGGTCGTGAGAGAGCAGAAGTGGCTCGTCATTGTTATACAACATTCGGTTTAATTCGGTGAAGTGGCACACAAGGAGGCTGCAAACTGTTTCACACCAGCATTTCAATTAGCTGTCGAACTCAGAGGAAGCTTTGGTTTTATTCATGTTGAACGATTGATCTAAATATGAAGGCCAAAAATATATTCAAATAAATATTCAATTCAGCTCAAAATCTACAGTGAATAACTGGCTCTGGCTTTAATTTTTATTCGTGTGAGAAAAAAGAAATTCCCAAACTGTGACCCCCTTTGAGCTGTCTAATTCCATTCACTATTACTAATGTAGCTGTAGCACACACACAGACACACACCCTACATCTTTCTACTACTGTACTGCCATGAATCATCAATCACACACACGCGCGCACACACAGCCTGAGGAAACACTAGCTTGGCGTCTGGCGTAGCTAGCATTGTGGTTTTGGCTGCATGCCAAGACTGGGGTCAACTCTCAATGGAGCTGTGAGAAAGGGTGTGTGTGTGTGTGTGTGTGTGTGTGTGTGTGTGTGTGTGTGTAGGTGGGGGGTAAACCCACTGGGAGCTGGCTGGCAAAGGCGAATTGGCTGGTGAAACTGTGTATGTATGTGTTGGCTAAAGGACGACTTCTCTTTAGTTAAGGCGTATAAAACAAAAGCAGCTGACGCACACAAAGTCAATCAGAAGCACACAAAAGCTCCACACACACACACACACACACACACACACAAGTGTGTTTTGGTATCCTTATGGGGACCGTCCATTGACTTCCATTGATTTTAGTAACTAGATTTATACCTAACCCAAACCCTTTTACTAACCTTAAGACTAACTAAAACTCTATTCACACCATACCTATAAACCTAACCCCTAACCCTAAAAAGGGGAGTCCCCCTCATGGGGACCAGGCTTCGGTCCCCACAAGAACCCACACACACACACACACACACACACACACACACAGTGTGTTTTGGTATCCTTATGGGGACCGTCCATTGACTTCCATTGATTTTAGTAACTAGATTTATACCTAACCCAAACCCTTTTACTAACCTTAACCATTACTGATCTATAACTAACCCTAAGACTAACTAAAACTCTATTCACACCATACCTATAAACCTAACCCCTAACCCTAAAAAGGGGAGTCCCCCTCATGGGGACCAGGCTTCGGTCCCCACAAGAACCCTCGGACCCCAGAAAGATAGTAAAAGTCAGGAAACGGGTCCCCAGGAGGTCAGAAATACAAACCCACACACACACACACACACACACACACACACACACACACACACACACACACACACACACACACACACACACAGAAATACAAGAGCTCTTGTATCTGCTTACCAAGTGAATGTACACCATCTTTGCCAAGTCAGTGTGTCCGTGTGTGTGAGTGTGTAAAATCTCCTTAGGCCAGCTGCGGAGCGGCTAATCAGGTGACGCAAACCATGACTCAGGCCGGCCCGTCTGCGCCTGGATCTGAGTATCGAGTCTGTAACATGTGAGTGAGGGGCTCACCTGCTTTTTAGAGGTACGCACGCCCATGATCTTCTCCACAACAGGCCCTTCAGCCTCAGCTAGATCCTGAAAACAAAAAGTACTGAGATGAATCCAACCTGCTAAAAGATTTACTCTCATAAACCTGATTCAAACACGAGACTATCGCTATCAGATGTAGGAGGAGAACTGGCAGAAAAAATGTATTTAATCATCTACAAAATGACCGAATCTTCAAAATTATAATGTTGCCCAACTAAAGCAGGTGTATAAAACTGACCACAAAAAACACACAGTTAAAGTATTTATCGTCCACAATGATTGAGAGATTGCATGTCAGATGCTGCAAGTCGCTGGCTGTGATGTGATCTGGGTGGAGACGGGCTGGTAGAGCTGCAGGCATCCAGAAATTACTCATTTAACAGGCAGCACAAAGTTTATAGTGGAACAATCTATGCCTATGATTAGGGAAAACAACTTTACAGGTTGTTCTGTCAATGCACAATTAAATACGACTGTAACAAAATACCCCAAGGATCTGAAAGTCTAATCAAAAAGACAAACATGTATATAGACGGTGAACAGATCTGTCTGTATTCTGCTGTTGAAACATGAAGCTGTAACATCCTGTTTACAGGAAATGCTACGTATTTTTTAAAACAGACTCGGCAAATGAGAGGTATGTAGCTGAAAGCCCCGCCCACCCTCCTATGTACAATCACTGGGTTATTTCAGCATCAAATCACATCTTTACAGACAAAATATTGGAAAATAAAAATCTGAACATAAAACAAAGATAAGAACTACATGAAACAACAAGAATTGACACCTGGAGAAAAAAAAGCTGCATTTTTATGTTTAAGTCAGGAAAATGATCCATTATTTTCCACACAGGGGGCGGGACTTAAAACTTTAACTGGTTCAACTTCTTCTGTGTTACTGTGTCTTGTCTATTCTGTATGTTGATCAGAACAGAAGAACCAAGCAAAAGTTTAATGATCATTTTCAGGATTTAAATTCTATATCCAGGACAAGCCAACTAAGATAAACCTGAGCTTCACCTGTTGTTGTGAGGACGACGAGGGAGATTTTGGAGCCGGGGAGTCATCTCCACTGTCATCATCCTCAGAGATCCTGAACTCCAGATCTTCGGTGTACCTCTTCCTCTTCACCTGGCGACTTGAACGACGCTTCTGTGAGAGGAAAACGTTTCAATACTTTGATACTAAGTAACTGAAGAAAGGCAACAAATCAACCTGTTTGAGTTTTCAGAAGAAGCTGCAGATTGTTTTTAGTAAACAGACAAAGAAAAAAACATTAAAATTTACGTCAACACATTTTTTACATACCAAATTTTATTAATCAAGGAAAAGGTCAAACACAACTTTACAAAGCACCAGTGGAGCAGTTGGAGGCCTTGTTCCTGTCCATAATAACACGCTGAGGCACTTTACACGCCTCGTACATGAAGAGAGTGCACTTCCCACACAGTCTACACTGTGCTGATTATTTTGGTCTATGTACACCCTTAACAATGACAACAGGGATAGTTCTCCAAGTCTGGTCGTGAGGCCCCCACAGAGCTCAGCAGTCAACTGGTGTGTCATCGGCTGCTCCTCCAGTCTGACACACAACTGAGTAAACAGCTGTCTGCAACAGTATTATCAATAAAATAATGCTGCACCATATCGTGTCAGGGGAGCAGGAAACGTCCGTTTTCCCCTAAACATCATCAACACTACACATAGATGTTACACACTGAGTGTTGGATGTATTCAGCATGATGATTATATAATAATCAGGAGTTTTTGGCTTCAAACCACCAGTTTTACAATTATGATATAAGAAAAAGTTACAAACGAAGAAAAAACTATAATTCCTGGAAAAACAATATCACTTCCTGTCGTCGTGCTTAGCAGTGCACATTGTGACACGTGACAGATTGTGATATATATTCCAGAGTAGGAAGTGATGTGATCAGCTGAATGGACCAATGGAGCACCAGCGTCTAGATTTAGATGTTCTTGTTCTGTGCACTTTGTACTGGACTTCTACAAACCTGTTAGTGGAACTCCTCCAGTTTTATACGCAAAAGAATAATTGCTCACTTATTTGGTTGTAATTTTACCAACGGTTAAAAATAGATATGCAAATGGGAAGCGGGCGCTCCTGCCACTCATAAACGGTTAAGATTCACACCTCACCAAGTAGCTAATGGTCAGAAGCTAATCACAGCTGACAGTGTCAGAGGAGAGATGTAACAGCTTGAATGTTTTATGCCTAAATATTTCCATACATAAACCTCTTACAAAGATGCTGACAAAGCAAGAGTTGAACACAATGGTGCGACTAACATCACTCGCTGCCTCACATTTCTGCCTGAATATTCTGCTGTGGTTTTCTGACCTTCTGCTTTTTAGCTTGAGTTCCTGAAACTGTCCATCTCACTTTCTCACTTATCTGCATGTTGTTAAAATGTGTGCAACAATAGTGATTTGAGTCTGTCTTGAACACACATCCCACCTGAACACCATCATCATCCTCTTCTTCAGGAGGAGAGGGCAGCGGAGACTTCACCTCCACGTCTTCCCCACATGACGACTCTCTCTTCTTCTTGGAGTCCTTCTTCGCAGCACTAGCCCCGCCCTCCGTTTCCACTTTTTTACTGCTGCAAAAATTTGAAAAAATACAGCAAAAATAAACAAAAAGTCACTAAATTCCATCAAAGCCTGCTCTTCACATTTTTACCTTTGAGACCAACAACCTAAGCCTTCATATATGCATGTCTATAAGTGTGTGTGTGTATGTGTGAGTGCCTGTCAGTCCCAGGGCAATCGCCATGTTTGATTTACCCATTTAGAAATCATTAGTGTGCCTCAGGCTCTGGCACACAGGGGGTTAATATGATGAAAGACTGCATGGAGGCACAGGAGCAAGATAGAGAGATACAGGCCCAGAGAGGGGGGGAGTCCAGCAAGAGAGAGAGAGAGAGACAGGCAGACAGAAAGAGGCCCTGGAGAGAGGAGGTGGGAGGAGCTGAGAGCTCCCCAGGCTTCCTCTAATCTCTGGCATGGAAAGAAAGAGGAGCTGGCTCCATCTGCGAATGTGTGCGTATAAACCCCACAGAGGTGAGAGGACGCGCAGCATCCCTCAACTGTCTCTCACACAGACCATCACGGTACTCTTAGTTGCCATTTGTGCACAGCAGACGTGTGTATGATGGAGGCCTGGTGTGTAAGCCCACTCATGTTGAACCACTGAACACCGTCCCATATGAATGATCACATTTCCCTGCATCTCTGCACGAGTGTAACATACAAGTCTGACTGCACATTTTATCACTAACATCAGCATTATTTTTTACATTTAAAGATACGAGGTGACTACAGAAGAATGGGACCCTTCTAGTATGAACACACGTTTCTGCAACGGTGTCATTCTACCGGATGGTACGGTACAGTAGAACGCAGCATCGCTCCTTCCTGTTTCATCCTCCTGGAATGAGTTTTTTTTTTTTTATCACCGCAGCACTCCTGAAGCTGAGCAACTCAAGATTATCAGCTCCAAATAATGTTCAAGATTTATGTTTATCAAACTTTGTGCTGGCCTACCATTAAATTTCAAGAAACTGGGAGGTGCGTTGTTTCCTTGCAGTGCTTTTTTACATCAACAGGTAACAACTCTTTAACCAATCAGCAGTTTGCTGGCTCTACATTTCAACACATGGTGTTGGCTTGGAGTTGCTTCAAACTTGTTGTCGTCATTTAGAAGGAAATTACAGTTTGTTTTTTCGACTGCTGTTGCTGCATATTTGACCTAAAAATCTAATTTAGCCCAAATTTCAACAGTACTAGTAAGTCTCTGAAGAATTGACACTCATTTGCACCTTATTTTAGTTGAAAGTACTTTCAAATGAAAGTCAATGCAATAAATTCTCTAACAGCTGTTGTGGATAATTTGGTGACCCAATCCTTGATGTCTGGGTAAATAAAAAACTAATTCAAGTTCCAGAGTTGACTTTTGGGACCCTGCATACTTTGTCCTGGAAAAACTCGTAAGTAATTTCACAGAATAAAACACTGACATCCTAAAGTCCAGGACAACTGCACACAAGCAATTTTGTACAACCTGGACCTGATTTTATCTTGGATTTCCTCTGTAAAACCTGCCTAAGCTGCACAGGAATGAATAAACACAAGTGTGTGGTGTAAAGTTTCAAATATCCTGAAGATGCTTTTAACCTTTTTGTATTCAGAGGATTTTGGAATCTATTCAAAAAATTCCAAAGTCAAAATTATAATGTATAAGGGAACCCGATCAGTTAACGTTTTGTATGTGACTTTAGAATTTTAGCTCAAATAATAATAATAATAATAATAGCTGATATTTTATTGATCACTCTTAGGGAAATTATTTCTCTGCATTCGACCCTCTGTTAGGAGCAGAGGGCAGCCATTTTGTTCGGCACCCGAGGAACAATTTCAGGGTTCAGCATTTTGCCCAAAAACACTTTGACACATAAACTGCTGGGACCCAGGATCGAACCCCGACCTCCTGATCAGAAGACGATCTCCTTCCCAATTAAGCGGTCGCCCAAATGTCACAAAGTGAAGGCAGATTCTCATTTCATAACTGTTTAACGATCTAAGGTGAAGGTACTTCAGTAAAGAGACCTTATGCTGCTTTTCCACCGACAGAACACGGTGCGGCTCGGTTCACTTTAGCCCCCTGCGGACCCTTTTCCACCGCCTTTCTCGGGGCTCAACCCGGGCTCTTTTTTCAGACCACCTCCTTGGTGGTCCGAAGCGGCCCAAAGTGGGCCCACACGCCCACCTGTCTACTGATTGGTCCAGTAAACTGCTACCAGTGACACGACTACCTGCGTACTGGTAGCCCCTGATTGGCTCGGCTGTGTGTGGTGTTCACGTGGTGTGATTCAGAAGCGCTCCCGCAAAAGGCTTTAAAAAAACTCCCAGTAACCATAGAAATATTTTATTTTAAAATACAATTGACTTTGGACAATGGTGACTTTGTCCACAAGAACCAAAAATCAAACCAACATAAATGAACCACAGACAGAGCGCAAAGTACAAAATCACAAGTATATCCGCCATTGTTGTTGTTGGTTCACGCGCTGTGACGTAGCGGACAAAGACTTTTGCGCACCACTTTCCATAGTCAGATGGGCACGCCCATATCCCCACTTACGACCGCTTTATGTTTCCACCGCCTCAAGCGAGTTGATCCGCGCTATACTGTACTGCTCTCAAGCGAGCCGTGCTGATTTGTCGGTGGAAAAAGGGCAATACTGTGTTTGAACATGTGGACTTCCAGCTGCCACCAATCTAATTACATTTAAATATCCCAATAAAAACAAAGTCTAAACTCCATGTAGTTTATAGCCCCATGTGCACCTTCTAGTTTCCAGCTCTAAACTAAGACTCATGATTTGGTCAAATCAACAAACATACAGGCAAAATAAAGGGGAAAACTCAGTTTACCCTAACCATGAGAACCTGCAGCTAAACTTCAGTCACATCACAGACTTTAAATTCAAGGGAAATCCACTGTATAAATATTAAAACAAGGCCAACAGCAGGGTTCTGCTGACTTTTAAAGATTTCAGTTTATGATCAACTTTTTAAAGTTTTCTTAACAGTAAAATTACATTAGAATACAAGTGACTTACACTGACGTTTACATTTATAAATAACAGAAAAATCCATGCAGCCTTTAATGTTCATATTCATTCTCTTGTTGTATAGATACATACTGTAACTATGTGCCAATCAGACAACTGTTACATGCTGTTACAACCTGTACATGTTACTTGTAGCACATTCGAGATGTACCTGGTTATGTGGCATTAAACGGATCAAATTCTTTGTACTCTATTCTTAGAGTTCTAAAGAGAAGAATCAACACTGCTAAAAAGGTTTCATAAGCGATTCATTAGCATTGGGGATTAGGAATAATCTGGCTAATTTGAAAAGGTGGAACTGGATTTATACCTGAGCCAGCTTCTCTAAGCCCACAGGAAGTTTGGTGCGCAGCATGTTTATTTATTTTACAGTACAAAACCTCCATGAATCTTCAGGCCAGCAGGGAACAAGTACAGATCCAACTAACCAGCTCGAAAACTGGCTGTTCAACTGTTTGTGTAGTGTTTCATGGTCGGAGTGTGTGTGTTTGTGTTGCCCTCTGCAGAAACTGTAAGCCTGGATATCGCTCTCCTCCACTGCGCCTCCCTCCCTCCTGCTCTCTCCCCTCTCTCCAGCTCTCACCCCCTCTCCGTCCCTGGGGCCCTTCTCCTTTCATCCTCACGCCAAGAGCAATCACCATCTCCGTGGTAACGGCTGGTCATGTGACCTGCACCTGTTCCTCTGGCTGGTCGCCACACGCTGTAGCCATCTGGCCACACACACACACACACACACACACACACACACATCTACTCTTGGCTGCCTTCTCCCCTCTCCTCCTCGTAGCGTCTTCATGGCCTCACTTCTCAACTGCACCATCACCTCTCTGCAGCTCTCTCGGCTCAGTGCATCTCTTCAATCCTCTTCAAGCTCATCTTTCAACCATAAAAGTCTCTTTTCCAATCAACAAATCTACTCACAGAATCATGTGTGTTGCATAAATTCTGCCCTTTTAGTTAAAAATGCACACCAGGATTCCTATTTGATCCATTATAACATATGCTTTAATATTTTAAGAAAAAACATCACACAGCACATAAATGGTTATTTAGTCTTTTCTCTGACAGACATCATGTCTGAGCATCACCAGTTAGCTGAGAAACTACAATGATGACCCATGATTGCTAAATTAAATGTCAATGATACATTTTGTTCCAGCAAATATCTTCAGTTGTACAGGCCCTGATGGTCTGTAGAAAACGTTTCAGTCGCTCACTCTGCTGTGAGCATGTTCTCATACAAGTCCAAATAAACTGGCTAACTTGCTTTGACACCAAAAATTCTCCAACATGCAACAGATTGTAACTGAACTGTTCCTTTCACACACAAAAGAGAAATTTAAGGCAGGAAACTCTGTGCAGTCAGGTATAGCAACCTTGAGCCGTGCAGCCAGCACGGCTCAGTTTCTATTTACATTGAATGCACCGAGCTCCCAGCAATTGCCTTATAAACAGTAGGCGTCAGGACAAAGAATTAAATTCAACAGAAGAAGAAGAGTTTACTGGAAGTACATTGTTCATGCAGAAAATCAACTTAAGTTTTCAAAGCAAAATTGTCTTTATTTTGGGACATGTCAGTCCACCGTTTTAACACCCAACTCAACAGCATGTCTCTTAAACATGGCTGAATAAGATCAATCTTAACAAGGTGTGTGAATCTGCACCTCCTCAAACCTCCTGTATGTCTGTCATAAATTTAAATGTAAACTTCTGAGCATTTAGCCCAGTGTTCACAGACGCCTGTCAGCTGCGGCACACCGCGAACAATCAGCAAAGAAAGTGAGGTGATCTCTGCAGATCTGCATGAAGGAAATCCAGGAGTGTGTGTTGAAAAGAAACTGTACAAGGTCAAGACCAACACAAAGGGTGAGGTGTAAAAGAGTCACCTGCTGCCGTGATGAGTCATGACACTAAAACAGAGGAGACTCTTGTCTAATAAAAAAGAAAGAAGGCAACCAGGAGGAAACAGATGCAAACATCCATGTGCTCAGAAAGTGCTGTATTTGCACACGTGTCTGCAAACATGCACAAAGGAAGGTGCCTGCATGCAGCTCAGACTTCTTTGTATACTGCAAACAAATCACCCTGCAAACACATACATGCAGGGTGTGGCAGCTGAGAGCGCTGTTATTTATAGATGTACGTCCTCGGAGAGGTAGACGGAGAGAAAAGGAGGTTGGAGAGGGGAAAAAAGCAAGGTCATAAGAGAGGAGTTAGCTGAGTGGACAAGTAAACCACCTGATTCTCTCTGCATGACTCACACACACTCGTACAGATCCTGGACAGCTCGAAACACATAAAGATGCACATCTGAGTATCTCTCATTTAGTTATTAAGAATTAATCAAGTCGAAATGCACAGGCTGTTATTGTTATTAAAGAAAGGTTTGCAAGTGTTTAACTAATAGAAATCAACTGAAGCAAATACTTCTAAACTTGTTCAGAAAGGAAACAACAACAATCACAAAACAGCTTGAACCTGAGAAAAATTGTCTCATGAGATCTAAAGTATCCACCAACTGGCTTTAAGTCGGCATTTCTGCAATTATCAAATCAATAGAGCTAAAAATGACAAGCTCTCACAGGTCTCTGGTCAATTCTTGGAAAATCTGAAAATAGTACATGTAACTATTTCACATCCTGCACAAAATAAATATGTAATATAAGGGCTGTGCAAGCAGTTGGTGCAGAAGCCTTGCAAACAAAGCATGACATCAATAAACAGGAGTAAAAACCAAATGTTCAGATGGTTAACAGCACAGCTCAACATCCCGCTTACACTGATTAAGCAAAGGCTTCAGTCTGCTCTGTGGTGGTTTACTTGTTCATACACAAACACACCGAGCAGAGACAAAAAAATTCAATACCAGAAAAACGTCTGCGCTTTACCCTTTATTTCGACTCCCACTGGTGGAAAACATTAATAAATGACCCAATGAAACGGAACATAAACAATTTCTGCACATTCTAGCCTGAATGACAGAGTTTTAACATTTGTTCATAAAGTTTTTAATGGAAGAAAAAGTAAAAGAGCAGATTATGGGAAAAAAAATCTAACTGCTTAGACAGTGTGACAGGAAAATATTTAAACACGATGGGAATTAACATGTAAACTCTACAAATTAAAGTGTACCATTAAAACTCCCATCAGAAATACAGCCTGCTCCACTTGATGAATGAACTCTGACTGATTAAAGGCCAAAGACTTAATGTGTCATCTTCCTCATGTCCTCGAGAACACGACCTTCTTCAGCCTCTGGCTTGAATTAGAAACAGTGTGAGGAAAGATGAAAACACTCATCCGTCAAAGAAAAAGTGGACTTTAGAAGAGACGGAATAAAACAGAAGATATTTGGGTGATTGCAGAGGTCCACCATTTTAGAGTAGCACTGAATGGCCAGCAGCCATTATTATGCTAAATTAACCTGGGAGCTCCAGGCTGCCACTCAAGATGGAGGAAAGCCTGACAACAGATAAGATTCGTTTAGTTTACCAACACACACTGGGCTCCCCACCCCCACACTTCCTCTGCCCCAACACACACAGAGCCGTGGCTGTGGAGTGGTCAGCAGCATGGTCCTCATTATCATTAGACGCCATTTTCTGCCACAAAGATTACAACAACCCCTCCCCCAGGAAACGCAGGAACACACAAAAACGCAAGCTCCCCTCATTGCCCCACCCCCCCGACTCTCTTCCAGTGGCCGGTGCATGAACACACAGCCATCCTCCCCCAGCGCTGACCCCCTGCCTGCTGCTGCGGCCCTCCTCCTTCTTTGGGATAAAAGAGGCCATGAGGAAGGCGAGGTGAGAGAGACTAAAGGACGTAGGATGAGAGCGAGATGGGGGCCGACCTGACACATTCCTCAGTCCGATCAAGTTTCAAAATTCACAATGATACAACTGCTGAAACTCACGTACACAAACGCCCTGTAGCTCTCGTTGGCGCTCTCATTGTACAGACTAATAAAAGTGCAAATTTACTGATTTAAGAGACAAACAAACAAAAAAAAATCTTCAGGTCTGAAGCCTTGAAAAGTGAAACGAACAAAGTGATAAAACCTGTAAGGAAGCGTGTGAAACAGTAGGAGTAAGACCAGTGTGTACAGAGTCAATAAAAAAAACTGAAGGCAAAATGGACAAAAACTGATAAGCAGTCGAAGTTCAATCAGACACATCTGTATTCAGTACAGAACACAGGAGCATCACACAGGAAATTATTACAAAGACCCAAAATGTTAAACACTTCTGAATGTAAAAGCTTTGCCTTCAGGCATTAAATGAATTCTGTTTTTGGAAAAGCAACAGCAGATTAATTCAGCTATAGTTTGAATACAGAGCCCGATACATCCTGTGCACCATAAACTCAAAGTGCACCGGAGAGCCACAATGCTGCACTGTGTAACATGTTCCTTCATTATCATGAACACACACTGTGGTTTATTTTGACTCAGTCCTACATACTCACTCCTGCTGGCAGAAATACCAAACCGTGTATTAACTCACAGCTCTAAACTCCCACTGAAGTAACGTCTTCAGAACAATCAGACTGCCAACCAGCCTCAGACACTTATTTAAAATAAATCACCAGGCTTTAGTTTTAAGGTGTCCCTGACGCTTAGACTGAAATACTACCTTAAACTGGAGCAGATCAGTGTGTGAGAGGAAAATGTAGAGAAATGTGATTGATCCACAGTTCTGCTGCAGAGCTGCTTTACTAAAACTTGTGATGGTAAAGTCACACCCATATAAACAGTGCGTGGCAGTTCACAGCTCAGAGGTTGTGACCCTTTCAGTTCCCCCTGGTTGGTCACATGAATGATGGATCTTGTGTGTGTGTGTGTGTGTGTGTGTGTGTGTATTTGTGTATCTACTGTCTCACTAGGACTGACTTTGTGACTTTAAAATGTGCATTTCTTTGCTGCACACAAACTTTGCTGCTTAGAAAAGCTGATGTTACAGAGTCTGAAACTGATACAGAGTATGTTTTTTTATCAACAGTTTCCCACCCCGACTGGTACACATTTCTTTTTTAGTGTATGATGACAAGGAAATAAAAATATAAACAGTTTTTAGGTAAACATGCAACAAATTTTAAGCATTATATTCTACGGCCATGCAATGGCCGTAGAATATAGCAGCTGATGAGGAAGTCACTTGTTTCACACAGGAGATAAGCTGTCAGTCATCACAGAACAACAAACCACACAGACACTGAGGTCATGCTGCTTCTTACCTGCTCTTCTTGGGAGTCTTAGCCTTGGGTGTGACGCTTTTGGCCTTCTTCTCCTTGGGCTCTTTGGGAGTCTTGGGTGTTTTGGGTGTCTTCGGGGTCTTGGGCTCTTTGGGCTCCTTGCCCTCAGTCTTCTCCTTTGGTTTCTTTTTTCGCTTTTTCTTTCCTTCCACAGGCAGTGAACTTCCTTCAATGATACCAGTACCCTGGCTACCTACATCACTTCCTGTTCCAGGAAATTCTGACTTGACATCTTCATCTCCTTCCCTTGCTGCCTTCTTGCCTCCCTCATCTTTCACTTCATCAACTACTTTTGCTTTCTTCTTCTTCTTCTTTTTTGGCTTGGTCTCCTGATCACTAGGCTTCTCTGTGCTGATAGGCTGGCTGGGGGCTCCGGCGCCAACCGTAGGCCTGTCAGGAACCATCACTGAGGCATCACCTGACAGGTCAGATGGGGAATGCTGGAGGTGGAAAAAGACAACTTTAAATTTCATATGCTCAGAAAAACATGGAAACATAATTAACATGTTTATTTTATACACAAAACACTTAATAATATGTTATAAACCACTTAAAATAAAACTATCTTGAAATATATTTTGTTGAGTTCTACCTTTTCATACAAACAGGCAAAGAGAGGCACAAACACCAGGTTTTATTTGCTAGTGAAAGCTTTGCAACCTGAGCTTAAATCAAACTGAGTAAACAATGTTCAAATCAGAAACTTGAACAGGATATTTTCTTGATCAAAAGGGGCGTCAACGTTTAAAAAAATAAGACACGGCGCTTAATAACTGAAATTCTTAGGTTAATATTGATCAAAACTAAATTTGTGGCACGTGTGGAGAAATGTGTCTGCTGGTGATTTGCTTCGATGTTGGCTTGTCAAACCAGCCTGTCAGTCAATACAGATACATTAGCTGCAAAGTGGGGGCTAAAACAGTCAGTAATAACAGCCTGAAGAGTGATAGAAGGATTCATCCATCCATCCATCCATGAGTTTGGCTGTCATTTCCTCCTCGACTCCCTGTTGCTACAGTTTCCACCTCCCCCCAGACTCGTCCTCCAGCACCTTAGTAAACAAACTAGCTGACACCTTATTTTCCTCCTCCTTTGCTCTCCCGCAGATTAAATCCCATCTTTGTGCTGCTCCTTCCTGCGCCTCCTCTCTGCTCCCCAGTAAGCTTTCTGTGACAGGAAACTGGTTACCAGCTGTTGGGAGCCTCTCCAGCTGCCTCTCCTCCCCCTCCCTCCCTTCCATCCCTCCCTCCCTCCCTCCTGCTTTCTCTCTCTCCAGCTGCTCAGGGTCCCAGTAGCAGATGGGAAATCAGGCATCATGACACGAATAAATTATCTCTATACTTCAAAAAGGCACAGCAAGGGAGAATGTGTGTGTGTGTGTGTGTGCATCAACAGGCAGAGACACTTTGCCTTTGAGAGTCCGTTGGTGTGCATGTGTAACACATGCACATTTGCTAGTGTGTCACTGTGGTGTGTGTGTGTCAGCATCACCAAGTTTATAGCAACAGCCCCCTTCGGTAAACACACACGTGCGCGCACACACACATACACACACTTAGAATAGTTTGTTCACATATTGGAGGAAAGAGTTGGGATGCCATCGACGAAAGTTCACTTCCATCAGAAGAATGCTAATGTACACACAAACACCCGAGTGCTGCAAGGTCACACATCACACAAACCTCTGCACACAAACACCTGCTGACACACACGTAAACTGAGCCATTTAGGCGCACAGATAGGAGGAAGGGAGGGTAACTCTGGGAGAGCGAGCGGTAGAGAGACAGTCACAGAAGAAAGAGGGAGAGACAGTGAGGGAGATGCGGTGCCAAGAGATAAATCTGTCCTCCTGCCAAGCTTCTTAGATAATCAATCACAGGAATGACAATCGAGACACACGGTGTGTACACAATGGCACACACACACACAACTGTCTGAGTGCTGCGTCAGGTTTGGCGTTCTGCAGTATAAATTTAACTCTGTCCTGTTAACTTGTGTTGTTTTAAATCCTGTTTAACAAGAGGAAGACGTCTTTGTCCTCCGACGTCGCTCAACTCCAAAAACAGGTTGAAGACTCTGCAACAGATGGATGAACAACAACAGAAACAGACACAAACCCTCAAAACTCTTCCAAGAAGGAAGAAATCTTAAAATGATTTTTTTAATTCATGTCCTTGTTCTGTCCATCCATGTTCCCATCTGCGGTTAGACAGTCACACCCATTTATTGTCTGATGATTCATCCAACAAAACCCGACCAGTCTGTTATGAAAACAGATTATCTGTTTTTGTTTTGCCACTGTGTTACGTGCACACATTCTGATAAAAGACTCGATATGCAGCTAACTTATATGAATTGGCTGAAGGAGGTTAAAAGTTTCAGGATTGATTTCAAAGGATGGTTTAATTTAAACAACGGAAGGTCAAAGGTCAGTTATTAGTGTGCAACCAGTAAATACTGTGACGTGTTGGGTGGACTTCCTCTTTGCCGTAAAGAGGCCATTTCACAACGATTTCATGACTTTGTGGTTATTTCTGAAGTATTAACCTGTAATATGAAACATTTTATATCTAAAAAACATCAGGAAACACTGATTAACACACCTTTCTATCTTTCTGTATCAAAATTCAGCTGGCTTCGTCAGGCTTCGGGCAGCAACTTATGATTATTCATTATTTAAAAAAAAAAAAAGAAGAAAAAAAAATTATTCAAACTTGATGGACTCTGACTGGCTAACAAACTAGCATATGAGAGCAAGGTATACTGTTTCCAGCCCCGCTGCACATGATAACAGCACACATACTCTCTTCTTGTTTGCTACGTCTTATGCTACAGCTTTTAGCCAGCAGCATGCTAGGTGTGGTTTCAACTGCGGGAGCTGATGAATACTAAAGAACAAAGGAGTTGTGACGAAACAGATACAGGCCGTTCGAAATCGGGTGTTATTGCCACCTGCGTACTTTGAGAGATAAAAATGAAAGATAAGTTGTTGACCTGTTTTCACACCCACTATGAAGATAAGAACACCTATGGAGCAGAAATACTCAACAGAAACCTCAGAAAACTGTTTTTAATGGAAGGGCCTCTTTAAAATCACATAACCTTTTATGTTATTATACTTTTATGCACCAGTGTATGTGATTCAGCCAACATTAACCAGCTGGTGAAAAATTCTCACTATATAATCTAAAAAAATATTTTAAGTACCATTTCTTTTGAAAATGTCCTAAAAAGGTGTACAGAACTTTAATTTTAAACGAGCTCTTGCAGATTGAGGTGTGAAATAACTTCCAAATCACTTTTTGTGGTGGCATTAACCTGACTGTAAGTACATATACACATCATGTACAAACATAAAAATTTCAACACAAAGAGATTTTTAATTTTTGTTTAAAAATGGTTTCACTGAGCTAAATGTTTTTGTCTGTACAAGAACTGTCAACAGGTTTGTGTTTTTATAGTCCTGTACTGAAAACGGCTTCTCTCAGAATACTGTTTGAATATGACCTGTAAAAGATTTGGATGTCTCTGTCTCGTTTCCACCAAAAGATCCTTTCAACTCCCATTTTAAAGAAAAATTAGCTTAAATCTGAGGTAGACGTTACTGAAAAAAAAGATATCTAATGTTGTGTCAGATATTGTCAGATCTCAAGCATTATTAAACAGTTCACAGAGGGTTGTGATGTGCCTACTAGTGTCGACTGCTGTGTGCAACAGAAGAACCTTAAACATTTTGGGCCACATTTTCTCTGATATTTCGTCAGTGATACTAATTTCTTTTTAATTCAATTTTAAGATATTGTTATCTTAACTATTTTGATAGAGGTAGGCTGATAAATCAATAAATATTTCTCACTTTTGAAAGACTGGACAATCGGCACCTGTCCATACTTAATTGATTAAGGATACTGCAGATGGAGAAGTAGCTGCTACAGTCACACTGTAGATCACAATTTGACCAAAGATCTAAATTTGAATAAAACCCATACAGGTCCACCTCAAGTTTATATGCAATACAAGTACTGAACATCTGAAAAGAAGATTAAATGAGCCAAATGCTGAGTGAGTATATCCCTAATATTTTCATGAACAGTGTTTTTGTCCAAATGTCGATACACATGTTGAAAAAGACATAGGCATATATCGCAAACTGTTAAATCCATCTCCTCTTTTGATGCTGAAAGGAAAAAGCCCAACATACTGGATAAATACTGAATCTCTTTGAACAGATCAAGTTCAATTTCCTACCAAAACCCTTGATAAAGCCGTTCATTAGAAAGCCGTTTATATCTGATGGTAAAAGTGTGTCACCTTCCAAAGCACGATGACCATCCTGATCTGCTCAGAGTCCTCATGAGTAACTTTTTACTAACGAAAAGACACGTGATGAGCTGATAAAAAAAGATGACAAGGATTCTCTTTTCAGCACAACTACACATTACTTAATCTTACTTTGACTGAACTCTTTCTGTCTCCTTTTTTTAACTCTTCCAGAGGAAAACACAAAATAACAGACATTTTAACCTGAAACAAGTGTCTTAAAGGGGAAACCTCAACTTCTTAAATAGCATATGTATGTGCAAAAACTGTCTACAGACTCATTAACAAGGTGGTGAATTATGTCTATAAAGTCTATTACACATCATTTTTTAACTGTAGATGGTCTGATGAACATCCAGCTTCAGAAGAGCAAAAATAACAAGGAAGACTGAAACAATTAAACAGAAATTACATGTTGGAAATACGGCCTGCTCCTAAAATTTCGAAGACAAGCAAATTCATGATAGATATTTCATAATTATGGAAAGCATCCCAAACAGGATCTAGACAGACGTTGATGCATTTTCAAGATGCTGCAGAATCTTAGTGAGCTAAATGGTATATCAGCTCGCAGGCTGCGAGAGTGAGTGGGGGAGGGGCAAGACGGGCATGTTATATGTCAACTAGAGTGCTGCACGCAACATTGTGTGTGTGAGAGTTGTAAAATAAAGGTCACAGCACAGCATTCTGCCAGAGCTGTGACCTTGAGATGCTGACGAAGGCAGGCGTGTGCATGTGTGAGAGTGTGTGTGTGTGTAATAACCATGCTTAGTGAACAGATGGAGCTTAGAGTACCAGACATACAGTCATCCATGACTGACTGACCAGCTCGGTGCGAGTGTGCATGTGTGTGCGCATGTGTATGTGTGTGCGCATTTGTTTGTGTGTGTCTCTTTCTAACAAGTGCACGATGAGAGAACTCCCCTTCTGTGGCACACACAAGCAAGTTGCACTCCTACTTCACTACGAAGGCTATCCTATTTCCCAAGGCAGATTTGCCATCATATCTAGACCAAACTATCGATGCTTGTATATAAATGTGTGTGTGTGTGATGATGGGAGCTGCCAGGCCCGCAGCTAGTCAGGACGGCACATGCAGCGCACCCAGGCGAGAAGTGGGGCTTACCAGTCAACCTGGCATCTAGGTCAGGAGTCCTGGATAAATGAAGTGTGACGGCTGAAATGTCAACCAAGGAAACACAGCGACGCAGTCTTAGAGGTGGGGTGTGGGAGTGAAGAGAAGAAGGGGACTGGCTCTGTGTTTGTGTGGCCACAGGGCTGCCATTGTGTAGGAATGGGTCAGTGGAGAAAGAGGGCTTTGAGCAACAAAACAAGCTAATGGAAGGCGAGGGCACGTGATATAGGCAATGGCAGTTTTGCACATTCAAAGACACAAATGTGGCTGTTACCATTGAGAATTACTAATTTCTTCCCACCAGCTTTCCCCTCCTCCTCCTGTCATTTACTTAAGATCTCAGATGCCTCTTCTTAAGATCTCTGCTCGCTATCCCACTTTTTTCTCCTTCATTTTCCTCTCATCTCAATTACCAGCCTTCTATTTTTCCAAAAAAGCTGTCTGCATCTATTTTAAACTCTCTCTCACTCTGAACATCCGGCTACACAACATTAAGTTAGTGATGACACCCCTGAAATGGATGAGCCAAATAGGGAAAAGACAGACAAGTAGAGAGAGAGAGAGAGAGAGAGAGAGAGAGCGAGAGAGAGAGGGAGGGAGCGGAAAGAGAGGAGACGGGGAGGAGGGAGCGACAGGAAGGGAGGTTTCCTCCACAGAGGAGGGGGAGAGTGGGACCAAGAGCGAGGAGAGATTATGCTGGTGGCGCCTCTGTGCATGTGTGTATTGCACACGTGTCTCAGGATATGCTGCTCACAGGAAGCAAACAGCTGCAAAAATCCATTTCCCCACACACACACACGGAAATACAACCACACACAGGGCCGACACCGGCAACACAAAAATCAAAAGACACAATATAAACCACACACACAACCCAATGATCCAGTACCCAATACACTGCTGCGTTCTCAAATGTCAGGCACACACATACACACTTCCCTTAGACTCCAAACACACGTTTCCCCACCCACATGAAAAATAAACATTCACATGAAAAACACCCACACACGAAAACAAATGCACAGAGTCTTGATCTCTCACACTTGCAGCACTGCAACCACATCAAAGCGTTCGTTTGATGGAGACTCACCTGTATGTGAGGCACTTTCTGGGGGGTAAGAGGGGGTGAAGCGAGAGGGTGGGAGGCAGGAGGTGGAGGTGCCCATGGGTGGGAGGCCTGGTTGGAGGAAGGGGGCGTGCTCTGCAGGTGGAGAGGGTGTGGGGGCAGATGTGTGTGCTGCGTCTGAGTGTTCTGGGTGGGTGGAGCTAAGCCCTGGTTAGAGCCAGGGGCTCCATGTTGACTGAAAGGTGGACCCTGGAAACCCATGGGAGAAGGCTGCATAGGCTGTCCACCTCGAGAGGCCTGCTGCTGGGTCTGAAGCAGGCGCTGGTCTCCTCCCTGGGTGACTGGGGCTTCATGAGGCCCTGGATAAAAAAGTGACAAAAATTTGATCCTTAAATGTGTGTTAGTCAGTGCCAATTTTCTGTGGACACAAAATTTTAGAAAGACAAAAATAGATACTTGGATCCCACCAGCTTGACGAGATAAAAGATAAAAAGTATACAGGTTTACAAAGATAGGGGGGATCTTGTAAGAGGGTAGAAGTTCTACTCCTGAATCCCTCAAACTCTGTATCAAGGATCCCAAATCACCAAAGTCAGAAAAAAGTTGATATTTTCCTAAAATGTCTTTATTACTAAATATACCTCTTTTTCTCCTTATTTTCACCGCCTTAACAAAATCAGTGTGAACACAAATTCACACTGGAAGCAAAATGGTGTCATGTTCGCAACCATCTGTCTAATCCAAAGTAAGTCCACCAGCTTCTTTTGGTTTTTAGACAATGCATTGAGGGTATGAGTAATAAATGTCAAGTTAACATCCTTTCATTTAAATTTCCCACACTACATTTGCACTAATGTTCCATTTCTGTGCCATGTACAGATTTATTTCATTTACTTTGTATGGATGCCCAAAAAGGACCAAAACGCAAGAAGATCAACTGTGTGCTGCTTACCCTGCGGTTGCTGGAGCCTGTTTGGTCCCATTTGTGGACCACGCTGTGGCCCCATGCCAGGATATATTTGCCCTGCACTGGGAGGCAAGTTGTGAGGCTGCTGGTGTTGGGGGTGTGCGGCAGTTAGTGGGGTTTGTGAAGTTCTCTGTGCATGGGCCAAAGCACTGGGTGGAGACTGGAGGGCTGTGTACCCTGCAACCTCTGACGACCCAGCTAGTCCCGCGCTAGGGGGTCTGCCCTGTTGGGGTGGAGGAGTTGGGGTTCCCAAAACCCGCATGGGAGACATAGAAGACGGGGAGGGGTAAGATCCCTGAGTTGGGGGGGCAAGGTGGGATTGGGGCTGGTTTGGGGGCTGAGGGAGGTTCTGGGGGTGGTTTAGGGGGTGCATAGGCTGGCCCTGCTGCCCTGCCTGCTGCTGCATTGAGGCAGAGTGGGTCTGATGGGTCTGTGGTTGATGTGGAGGTCCTGAAGGGTATAGTTGTCCCTGTTGCCCCGGTGCTGACCCCGATCCCTGGCTGAACCTCTGGTTGAGCTGCCCTGATCCCATAGCCTGGCTGGTGTTAGTACTGACGTTAGCATTAGCACCCTGGGCCATCCCAGGTCCCATGGCAGCATACTGGGCCTGATAGCCAGGGTACTGAGCACCCCCAAAAGGTGCCATGCCCTGTTGGTGCTGGTGGGGGTGTGGAGGCTGTCTTGAGGGGGAGTGTGGGTATCGGGGTGTGTGCCCCATATTGGGATAGCCCTGGGGTTGTGGCTGAGGCTGTCTCATCTGGACCCCTCCCATCCCAACATGTCCTAAGTAGTGAGATGGGTCCTGAGCAGGAGGGGGCACCATACTTTGTGAAGGGTAGTGTTGGTTCATGCGAGCTGCACTTGAAGTAGGTGGACCTTGCATCCCAGCGTAATTGCCTTGAGACATTTGGTAGCCTCCCATCTGAGTAGGGCCACTCCCTGATGTTGCCGATGCCTGTTGATACACTGATCTGCTCTGCTGCTGCTGAGGCCAAACTCCAGCCCCACCTCCTCCTCCTCCTCCTCCTCCAGCGTCACCTTGGTACCCATGATGGGGATTGTTAGAGTTGGCTGGATTATAGTGGGAAGCCATACCATTCAAAGCTGTGTTCACATTCGGTGGACCTTGGCTGGGGCCGTTCTGAGCCATCATTCGTCCTCCTGGGGCACCAGGTTGATCATAACCAGTGTAGGGACTGTGTTCATACATTTGCCCCAGTTTGGACTGCCCTGGTCCGGGCCCAGTGCCATGTAGCATCCCTTGGTGGTAACCCCTGGCACCCTGGTGCTCATGGTTTAGTGACGGATTGGTCTGCTGGGCTAAAGGGTTGGCTTGACCAGGAGCTGGCTGCTGAGGAAAGCAGTCACCTAAACTGTCTAATCCATCCGAGAACAACCCTGCATCATCCCCAAATAGACTCAACATCGCTGGGTCCGCCATGGCTGGGTGGTGGGCCCACAGATGGGAGGAGTTCTGTACAGCTAAAAACTAATCAGATAGCTACTATTTTGAAGCTTTCAACTCCATGGTCCTCATTAAGGTTCCTAAAAGAAAGAAGAATAAAACAGAACAGTTAGTTAGTTAATGTGTTTATGAATGAAATGTGGTTCAAAATCAATTAAAGCTGAGAGAATTACTGAATGAAAAGATGCCCCACAATAACCAAAGTTAAATCAGAAGTTTCATATGAAGAATCATCACTTTTACCAATAACTTCCCACATTTTACAAAACCAGAACCACTAATAAAACAGCTAATAAAGGACTTCTCTTGCTCAGGTCATGTTTACTTTGTAAAAAATACAGTTTTAAATTTGATCTTTACTATTTTAACAGCCTTAACTCCAACAAAACAGGGACAAACTTTAAAGCCCTTCACAATAAGAGCCCTAGGAAAATATGTAGGGTGCTTAAAACAAAAATAAAACAGGAAAATATTTGAAGTTGATCAAAATCACATCCAGCCTCCTTTCTGCTTGTAAAAACAGAAGAGCTTAATGCTGGACGTGTCATGTGTTCATCCTGTGATCAGCCTGTTGCATATTGTTCATTTATTATACAGCAGGTATTGAACTCCTTGTTAAAGCTTTCCAACACAGTAGAGGATTACGTTTCTGACTGAGTAAAGTAATGAATAATGAATACAACTACTACTAATGAAAACAATTATAATTGTTGTTTATAATACTGCTGTAATGCCCACTGTCTGTGTGAAGATTTTAGTATGTAGGAGTATTACTTGGCATTTAAAAGACCACTATTATTTCCTAAGAAATTTATTCATAATCATGGTATCAAATGTTTCTATCATTTAATCACTAACACACAGTCATACATTTGGCATTAGCCCACCCAACTCCATTTTACAACCAGACAAAGGGACTTCTTTCTTAACTAACACACACTAAGAGTCATTGAGTGTGTGTTTTTCTAAGTGTGTGTGTGTGTTAGAACAAAAGGCCGAGCAGATGCAGCTCTGTTTGAACAGCAGCAGCTGCCATCCAGGCAAAAATCAGCCAACCAACAGGGCAAAGGGACTTTACAAACACCAGTCAGTCAGTAGTTAGCCACTCAGACGGCAACCCATTCAATATCTACTCAGGCACTCCGGGCAGATGTTAGAAGACAAGGGAAAAGGCCACCTGCCCCCCCCACCCCTTTGAGTTTTTGCAATCTTTTCTCAGAGGATGCAAATCAAAATAAAATTCACAAAGACAACATACTTCTATAGGTAAAGAAAAAATACAGTCCGATATTTTGTGTTAAAAATAGAAAGACGGATGTGATGTTAATCGTCTTCCTACTCACTCTGCGGCCAACGCGACACCCCATTCACCAAGAGGGTGAGGGTAGGTGGATCTAAGCATGCCTCGGTGAGTTTGTGTAGTGGAGAGCAGGACAGGGAGGAGGTGGGGGAGGTTTGCTTGTTGCTTCTATGCCGTGCAAAACAACACCCAAGCCAAATTGAACCGCTACATACTTTCCCTCCCCCCTCTGCACCTCATCTCTTTCTTCCTCCACACTTCTCCCCTCCCTCCCACCATCTTTCCTCAGAGACTTCTGGGTTCATTACAGAAAACGGCAGGTATCAGAGAACCAAACATTCATCATTTCCTCACACAAACAGTGTGCTGAGATGACTAATAGTCCCAATACAATATTTTGTGTTACTGAATTTTGTGCACCCTGTTTAACTGACTGGAGAAGATCCTGTAACTGACACTGAAGTGGCTTTAGAGAGGTGCTAGCAGCAGTTTATCAAGGCCTATCACAGAACATGCCAAAGGAAAAAGAGGTAAGATCCAGTTCATCTCTATAGTCTTCATTGCAGTGCCAGAGTTTGTCAATTACAACTTCACAAAAAGCTGCATCCTGCCGCCAGACAGATGTTTTTTCTTCAGCTTTACTCAACTGGATGAAGCTAAAAGAGCAGATTGGTCCATATGCCTTTCATTCCTTCCACCATCTGCTCATGTCAAACTCTGAACACCAAAATCTACCATGTTCTCTGCAGAGTTTACACTCACACACTCACGCTCATCCGTACACGTGACAAAAAGAAGTTCAAACAGCCCCTGAAATCTGCACAACTTGTTTCTAAATGTACCAAAAGTCGTTAAGCTAATGAAGTCTAAAATAAAACATTAAGTGCAAATTCTATTTAAGACATTGAACTTTAAATGTGAAATTTCTACACTGGAAATTCAGAAGGAACCTTTAAATCAGCATGACACATAAAAACTATTGGGGTTTTTGAGTTTCTCTGGTTGAAAATTTCCCAACACAGAGAGCTTCCATGTTGTGTAAATAAGGTTAGCAGTCTTTTTACATCAAGTTTGTCTGAACTATAAACAAGAAGTCCACACAAAGACTTTAATAAGGTCAGTAACAAGAAACAATGTTAGACCTACACAAAGTCAAATTTTAGTCATTAAAAAAAATGTCTGACTGACCGCGATGCACTGCAGACTCCATGTGCAATCTGTATGCAATGCTTTGGATACACACACATTACACGTATACACATGTAGATACACATATATGCTAAATTTAAAGCAGTGAATGTAACAAACAGTTCTGCAGCCGCTGGGTGCAAAACCTGCTATTTTAGCTTTTATCAAACATTAATGATGATTAAATGTAGCAGTGTGGTGGGAATCTGATCTGTTTCTTCATTTAGTTTTATTTAGCACATAAGCAACTTTCAGCTGGAATATAAATAATCATTAATTAAAGTGACTCTAATTTTAAATCGAAGAAATCCAGCAGCTTGTTTGCTTAATTATTCAACAACAGGAAACAAGTGTGACCGATTTACTTGTTAATTTTTGAGGTGATTATGTTAAACTTCTGAAGAACTTTTGGATTTTGCAGGTTGAAACCAGTGTTTTTCTGATGTTAACACTTTACATGAGGTCTTTGTTGCAGTTTTTCTTATTACTCTGACAGAATTTTGAACCACTAAAGAGAACTTCAATTGGAAGACAGAAAAATTTAATGTATTCAACATCTTATTTAAAAGAACTGCTAAATCTTTTGTTTGTCTCCTTGAAAAATCACAGATGACAGACTAGTAGAGCTGAACTTGTAATAGTCTGCTGTTTGTAAAGAGAAACTCCACAAACATCTTCACTTTAAATTTGATTCAGAACTAATGAACTTCATTGTTCTGTTGAGACTTTAACAGCAGCACATAACCAGAAATAAAAAAATAAATTCTTAAAGTCATTTTATTATGAAGAGATTGTGCACATAAAGCCTCGTCCTGACAACTTACAGTTTAAAATCATGTCAGGTCATTTTCTACATCACTGATTCAACTACAGAGTGACTGTCATGGAACTGAACTCAGGTCTGTAAATTAATTCAAGTCTCTACAGACACTGTACACATCACATCCAAAATCCGATTTCTTCATCAAAATTAGTCAAAATCTAGGACCTCGGGGGTGGAGTGACTTTCATTTCATTGGTTGTTAAAAGGATGATGTATTTATGTGAGGAAAACAAACAAACAAATATCACAAGATTTAATAACCACAGATGCACCAGGTGATCTCACCGAGTCTCTCAACTCTTTACATTTATGATTTTCACATGTCAGCAACAAACGGGTGATTTACAAGTCAGCTAAGCAACAATCTAATACTTAATGAGGAGAAAAATGACATACGATCCACAGGTGTGAAAGTGTTCAGATTCTTCAATCAATCTCAACATTAACTATTACTGTTAACATCTCAATAAAACAAACCGGGTCTGGGTCTGCAGAGTCCAAACAGCACACAGAAAATACATGACAGTCTGTTATTTAGATAAATTGTTCTTTCATTCCAGTAGATGCTAATTGAACTGGCAACAGCAGCACTTTGATTCATCGAGTGACTCAAATCTCTCTAAAGAAAAAAAAAAAAAATAGAAAGCAAAGCAAAAATATTCTATGCTTGGTTTTAAACCACATGACTGCACGCTGCTTGGTGATCACCTGTTTCACAAAGACACCCATTAATGTCAGAGAACGTGCCACTGTCTGTGTGGTGCAAGAAGAAAGATGAGTGAAACTGAAAAAGAACAAGATGGGCCAAAAATCTGAGACTATTAAACACACACCAGTAAAACTCCATCAGTTCATCACAACATCAACAACTGATGCGTTTCTGATTAAAACAGCTGGTTATACCTGCAGAAACAATCAGTCTTTACATGCAACCAGCAAACAGATGAAGCGTCTGGAATCATCCTGCTTCAAGGGAGAAGAGCTGGAACAATCCTGTCAGTCCACGTCTGCATGCACTCTCACTCCACTCCACTCACCTGTCGGTACTGTATCACCTCATAGGAAATCTTTTAAAAAAGCAACTGTCTGCACAGATTTTCACATCCGTTTTACAGATGTTTACACATTCTTCTAAAGGAATCACAAGTTGTTTGACTTCTGAATTTCAAGTATTAAAGGTCTTGGACCATCTCAGCTGTCGTGAGCAGCTCACCAGCCTTACACCTGATTCAATATCAAACATTTCCACCAGATGATTGACAAAAAGATTTGAACTGTCAGAAAGCACAACTGCAGAACTTAAGCCAAACTGCTGAGAGTTCTGTCACTCAGCTCCACATTTTATCTGAAACAGTCTGGAAGCTCAAGCAGTTTGTCAAACATCCTGACCAAGGTGTGCAAGATCCAGGTGGCTGTTAGTGTACGTAGTTTCTAATAATCTGAATATTATCTGGCTGCTCATCATTAGATTCTGCTTTGTCTTAGCCAACATCTCGTCTCACTCATGCATTTGAATGATCAATGTGTGATTTGATACCTGATCACTGAAACAGTATTCTTTGCTCTCATAGGCTAGTTTGTTAGCCAATCTGAGTCCAGCAAATTCAAATAATGAATATGCCGAGCTGCTGACGAAGCAGCCTGACAAAAGGAGCCAGAACCACCCGAATTTTAACGCACACAGATTGAAAGGTCTGTTAATCAGTGTTTTCTGACGTTTTTTAGATATAAAATGTTTCATATTACTGATTAATACTTAAGAAAAAACCACAAAGTCCGGAAATTTGTATGAAATGGCCTCTTTAAAGAATAAGGCCAATACATTTTTACCTCGACTACATGGGCTCCTGACTTGAAGAGAAAAATGCTGGTCAGAGAGAAACTAGAAGGGTTTGGATCACCTGGAACCATCCAGGATCACACAACAATAACTGCTTGTTGAGCTACGTGTGTCTAATGGACCGAGTTCTGTCAGACGGTTGCTGCTGAAAATAAGAAGCAACTTCATATTCAAGACAGATGTCAGATTTTTCAAAGCACTGAATAATTTATTATATTTAGAATAATACAATAATTACTGAATTAAGAGGCTCTGAAAGGTAATTACGACAGGATGCACCGAACCAATAAATCAAATCAAATCGCAACATTGATTCAACGTTTTAATATGGACGTAAATACGTTTGCAGACAACAAACTTTCAGAAATATCTTTGCAAACTGGATGTTTGAGAAATGCCTTTATCTGCATTTATTTAGTTAAAATTGCTATGATTCTGTCATAAAAATACAACAAATACAGGATGCGCATGAAGCTCACATGTACACTCGACATGTTTGGGGTCGCAGGTTAAGTTAGAGGCGGAGCAAAGACATTATCCTTTTGAAAGAGATTGTATTTTGGCTGTTTACACAAAATCACAGGGAAGGTGCTTAAAAACCTTTTAATTGTTTTGAGGATCCTAAGAGACGACACAATGTTGAAAAGATATGAAACTTTTGAGTATTCCCAAAATACCATGTGGGACCTTCTCAAACCTGTTAAACACTAGAGATGTAAATCATCGCAGCATTTTTCCTAAAATGTGTTGGACATCTTCATTTCACTGTTATCAAAACTGCAACGAAGCAGAAATTCATCAAAATCCTTCTACATCCAAATACAAATGTCTGAAAAACAAGATAAAATGCAAAAAAGGAGAAACAATTCTCTTACTGACCACTTCTACTTTCCGATCTTGGGGTCAGCTGATAGCAAACATAACACGTCAACGTTAACGTAACAAATACATGTTCGGATAGTCGATCACAGTGTACGCAGCAGCTTTGAAAGGCTGTTTCATGCAATTCAATCACTACAGGAAGGACAAAAAAGTTTCACCACGTGTACGTGTGTGTATGTATGTGTGTATGTGTGGCAGGTGAGTGTAATTGAGTGTAATCTCACATCCTTTGCAGCAAGCTACTATGAAGGCAACTGATTTCCTGTCAGCTGTGGCAGAAGCACATAGACCATGACTTATCCATCCATCCTTTGCTATACGTGGTTGTTTCTAAGCAGCGTGGTGTGGGAGGTGGGGGCGGAGTCTCTCTGCAACAGTCATATGGTGAGGAGGGGTCCAACCTAGACAGGTGGCTGGTCCACTAGATCAATCATGAGTTATCCAATACAGAATAGATGCAGCTATAAAAGCACTTACAGGATATTGTGTGTGTGTGCGGGCGCATGCACACGTGTGCAGCTGCTTGAATGTTTTAATCAGACCACAGCTTTAGTTAAAACAGGGAAGGTGAAAGATTATTGCTTCTCCTCATGCTCCTGGCTTCATGTCTGGCCTGTTGATGTACTACAGAATAACTCTGGCCTTTAGCTGGTACAGAGCTGATATCTGCACTTTCTCTCTTTGCTCAAATGCATTTCATCCTCCCATGAGTTGTCGGTCAAATCCTCAGTTAAACTCGCTTCAGCCATGGAAAAGATGAGCCCTGTGTGCTGTTTGCTTTGTTTTCTTTTACCACATCCTCTGTAGCTTCAGCCTCTACTTGGGCTCTTGTCTTTAGGTAAACAGTCACATATACATGCAAACTCATGCACACGCTGACACTGAGGACAGGCAGTCGCTGCAGAGGGAACTGAGTGAACAGTCAGCGTGCCACTTTAGATGTAAAGTCTCAAAGGATGAGGCTTTTCTCTGCTCCACCTGCCACAAGACACACGTGGGGATGAGTTGAGCAGAAATGAGGCCACGTCCAATCTGAACACTGCAGATGGCTCTCGTTAAAGACACGTTGATTCTGGCCTAACTTTCTGCCACGTTGCTGCTCACACTGTTACACTAGTCACACTAGTAATCTGGGTCATTTACATATTTTAAAGAACAGATAATGGGCAGAGCCCAGGACGAGGAAGCAAACAATTACTACCTCTGTAAGTTTTCCCAGGAGAATGAAACTATTGTGTTATCTGCTGGACTGTGCAGATTGTATTTCATTTTCTTACTGGTACCTGCAACAAAACATCCACTTTAACACACGCCCGTAAACGGGTTGGCTTCTTCTCATGTTCTTTGGAAGGAGGCCTGTCACGAGTCTGTACGAGGACTCCATCTGTCGCTGTAATCACTCATTTTGTCAGGCATTAATGGATCACAAAGCAAGAGCTGTCGTTGATTTGAGTATTATGAGACTTCACAACAACCGTACAGCATTAACAGAAGACCCGGTTCTTGTTCACCCTGAAATAGTGAGAGATGATCGAATTGTTTCAACCAGAATCAAGGCTCCAACATAATTTCTATTTTAAAATTGTATAAATTTCCAGATTGTTAGTTTCAATATTTTTAAAACGTTTTTAGGACATTTTATGTTCACTTCAAGACAAATTCCTTGTACAGTGCAAATAAACGATTTTGATACTGATGTACGAATAATTATAAGTTCTTTAAAATTCCGTAACAGAACAGGAGAGTTTTGGACAATGTTCTGGAATTTATTTTCCGCATGTCCCAAATTTTGTCAAAAAATAACCAGTTGGAAATATGAAATTAATAACTGGAAATTAAATTTCTTGGTAAAAAGGAAAATACTTTTTAGAGGACTGTGGTTTCAAATGACAGATGAAATCAAATCTTCTCCAATAAAAACACAAAGTTTAGTTTGTAAAATTATTTTATAAATATAAATATAGAAATTATCTGAATTAGTGCAGCAATTCTTAAAGAGGCCCCATTAAAAACATTTTTTCCTGAGGTTTCGGTTAAGTATTTTAGCTCCATAGGTGTTCTTACCTTCATAGTATGTGTGAAAACAGGTCAATCAATCTCTCAAACTACGTAGGTGGCGATAACACCCGAGTTCTCCCGAGTCTAAACGGCCTGTATCTGTTTCATCACAATTCTTTTGTTCGTTAGTATTCAACAGCTCCCGCAGTTGAAACCACACCTAGCATGCTGCTGGCTAAAAGCTGTAGCATAAGACGTAGCAAACAGGAAGACACGCCGTCTGATGTTGCCATGCACCGCGGGGCAGGAAACAGTATACCTTGCTCTGATAGGCTAGTTTGTTAGCCAATATGAGTCCAGCAAATTCGAACAATGAATATGAACGAGCTGCTGATGAAGCAGCCTGACGGAAGGAGCCGGAACCACCCGAATTTTAATGCAGACAGATTGAAAGGTCTGTTAATCAGTGTTTCCTGAAGTTTTTTAGATATAAAATTTTTCATATTACTTGTTAATACTTAAGAAATAACCACAAAGTCCTGAAATTTGTATAAAATTGCCTTTTTTAAAATCTGTTTACAACATGTTTAAATCACTGAAATTTGTAATTACAAACAGGTAGGAACACAGTGTGGGGGATAAAACTAAAACAAGCACCCCCTGTGGGCTGGCTGTGGTGCATGTTTTAGGCTCTGTCACTTTGATAAAACAAATGTGCCATTTTCTACAAAA
Organism: Pachypanchax playfairii; assembly: GCA_006937955.1. Taxonomy (NCBI): domain Eukaryota; kingdom Metazoa; phylum Chordata; class Actinopteri; order Cyprinodontiformes; family Aplocheilidae; genus Pachypanchax; species Pachypanchax playfairii. The sequence goes on along the minus strand of SSNP01000111.1, from coordinate 853,187 downwards.
ATATACTTCAATTAACTGTTTCCAGAGTTTTTTAATATTTTTCAGACCACTAAAACCACTAAAAACAACCATCATTTTTCACCTTTATGAAGACTGTAGTCGGGATGGGCGATATCTTATCGTTTGCAATATACCGTTGAAAATTCTCCTCACGATAAAAAGTTTGTGATTTGTGATCCTTGCGATAACAACGATAGGTCATGTTGATGACGTAGTTTTGTGCAAGCCTGATTCACGTGCTGAGTGGCGGAAGACAGACGTGAGGCTGAGGAAGAGCTTGTTGTAAAGTGAGGCACCAACACCACAGTTTGGAACTGGTTTGGTTGAAGAAAATCAGATGAGGAGTAAACTACCAATCCATAAAACAACTATTAGTTGTGCACTGCACAAAGTTGGCCTTTATGGAAGAGTGGCAAGAAGAAAGCCATTGTTAAAAGAAAACCATAAGAAGTCCTGTTTGCAGTTTGCCACAAGCCATGTGGGGGACACAGCAAACATGTGGAAGAAGGTGCTCTGGTCAGATGAGACCAAAATTGAACTTCTTGACCAAAATGCAAAACGCTATGTGTGGCAGAAAAATAACACTGCACATCACTCTGAATTGAGTTGAGTTGATGGGAAGATGGATGGAGCCAAATACAGGACAATCTGTGGCAAGATCTGAAAACTGCTGTTCACAAACGCTGTCCATCTAATCTGACTGAGCTGGAGCTGTTTTGCAAAGAAGAATGGGCAAGAATTTCAGTCTCTAGATACGCAAAGCTGATAGAGACATACCCTAAAAGACTGGCAGCTGTAATTGCAGCAAAAGGTGGTTCTACAACGTATTGACTTAGAGGGCTGAATAATTACGCACACCCCACTTTTCAGTTATGTATTTGTAAAAAATGTTTGGAATCATGTATGATTTTCGTTCCACTTCTCACGTGTACACCACTTTGTATTGGTCTTTCACATAGAATTCCAATAAAATTGATTCATGTTTGTGGCTGTAATGTAACAAAATGTGAAAAAGTTCAAGGGGGGTGAATACTTTTGCAAGCCACTGTACAAGCACATTATGTAAGTAAGGCCATTTGATATGGGGGAAGGGGGGACGCTAGTTATCGTCCATTTATCGTTATCTAGGTGATTTGCTTAATATATCGCAATATTAATTTGAGGCCATATCACCAATCCCAAGTTTTCACCCTTGTTAGAAGTGAAGCCCTGACCTGCTGCTTACGAGAGCTGCCATTTTGTATTTTTAAAACCGCAGTCTGAACACCACAAACATAAGATTAAACTTCTGCGTTTCCTCATGCCGCAGAGATGGACAGTTGAAATGGAGGAATATGTAGACGAGACTAGCAGCTCTGATCTGTATCGTTTCGAGCTGGTAGTTCACTCTGCAGTGGCTTGGTGGGATAGAATGAGGCTCTTCTCCACTGGTACATTATTGTTAGCCAACGCTATTAGCTCCAGTAATATTGTGAGACTCTGCCACAGGTGCAGCTGCGCGCAACCACACTACCGTTTCAAGTCGATGGTTCCTACTGGAGCGGCTTAAACGGCATAGAATGAGGCCCGTCCCGTTGTGGTATATTGTTGTTGATCAAATCAAAAGCTAAATTTGGATCAGCTCGTGTAATATCTGTGACTCAGCCTCATGTGTAGCTGCGATGAAACTCGTCATATAGAGAAGAAACTTAAACAATACCCCATTAAAATCACAAAACAACCAAAACACAAACTTTCTGTCGACACGAGTAACACCAGTGAATCAATTACATGTTGAAACAACAAGCGGATCTTCCATGGAGACGGAGCCTTTCGTAATTAACTTACACAATTAGCATTAAACACCAACCATCTCCATTCAATCCACAATGTGTCTAATGAGGACAATTAAAAACAACACTCCTTTCAGCAGCCAGCCGGTCCCTCCATAACCATGTGCCTTTCTGTTTACTAAATAAGTTGTGCAGCCAGGACGTGTTGCGTTTGCAGCAACCGCCAACATATTCGTGTCACAACCAATTATGCTTTTGCTTCATTCAGCTGGAACAGGAACATTACTGTTATTTATTTATTGGCCAAATTAAGATTTTGCCCATTTTTTGCATTCATATTTCACTTCTCAGTTCTCTGAACTATGAGAATATACACTATTCTACAACAAGTAGGTGAATTTGTTTCTAATGCAAAACATTTCTGTTTGATCCAACAGGAAACACTCGAACAGTTAGTGTAAAAACATCGAGCCATCTGTGATAATTGTTTGCTGATTCTATCACAACCTTTAAACATGATCCAGCGAAGTGTCCAGCTGTAGCTGGTCTGTCAGCAACATTTTAACAGCAGGATCATTTTTATAATTTTCACTGATTATATGGCTTTTATAAATCACAAGCTTGACTTTGATGAGTCAGCCAGACTGATATGGCCATGCACCTTAATCATATTAAATATACCAAATTTTTTTTTAAACTCTCAAGATCTTTTATTTGCATGATAAACTCCAGATAATCACAAGGTCTTTGGAGCATCCCAGGTTGAAAATTCCCCTCTCACTATCCTTAAATCCAAAGAGACGTTTTCTTATTATCTGAACAACCAGAGAAAACCCAGAAATATTCCATTTGTAATTCTAACCATTGGATGTTTGCTTTTTCCAATAAACAGATCAATATTCAAAGATTTTATTACTGGGTAACTAAGCAACAGAACTGAGGGCAGCTGAGAGTTTTAGGGTGGTGGGAAAAGGATTTTCCTTTGAGTTCCTGTGTGTTGCCACTGCAAGCAAACTATGTCCCAAAATAAAACTTGAGATTCTGTATCGGGACTTTGACCTTGAAGTGGCAGCAGTTTCCCCTTCAAAGCTCAGACAGGAGGGAGTTGGGCTCCGTTACTGCTGGAGCAGGAGCATTCGGAGCATAATTAACCACTCAACAACTTTCACCTCACCTTGAAAAATCACGAGTAATAACCAAGACGTTTTAAAGCAATAGTTGTAGTGGGGTTGACAAATGAAGCAGCATTCACAAGCTAGGGTCAGAAATTCACACAGACTGTAGATCTGTCAAACCACAATTATTGAGGCCGCCCGTTCAGCCAAGCCGAAACCACAGAATATCACTGCCAAGTCGCTGCAACTGAATGGCCTCGCTGGCAGTCAGCAGCATTACAAAGTCATTCAGTGGAGTGCATTAGACATGAGCCTTCATTCAGTACAAGCCTAAACAGAAACTCTGTAAAAAAAAAAAATGTTAAAAAAAAAGTTCTCACACCTTCATTTCTAAAAACTAAAATCTAGATGTGTTTAAGAAAACTGTAAACCACAGTATCGTGGTTTGATCTGTGTATCTTCTTGTTGTACGGCTGTAGCTATTTTTACTTAGACGTTTAATAAAAACTTTGGTTCACAGATTGCAAAGTTTTTAATCCAAATCCGTCACAGAGTAAGAGGTGATGAGTGAAGGTGCGTCAGTGACGTAAGGTGCTGTAAACTGTGGCTGGCACACCTTTTCTTACTCATGCTCTGAGAGTTTGTCAGTCACTGTTAATTGTAATGTTTGCAGCCAGAAGAATGTGGTGAAGATTCTGTATGAGACTAAACATTATTAAGTTCAGATAAGACAGCTTATGTGATCACGTGTTTATCTTGTTGCAGTATTTAGGAGATTTTATATTAAATGGAATGTAATGCTGGAGTAACAAGCTCCAGAATCACTCGGTTTACGCAGCGCTGGTTCATGTTGAAGAAAGGAAGATGGCAGAAAGATTAGCCAACAGCGACTCGTTGCAGTCGTGTCTGTGCTGTCGACAGTTTGGCAGCTAAACTGTCTGTAGCCTCCAGGCTTTACTACAGGCTCGGCCATGTCAACAGCACCATGTTTCCTCTGAGACACAGACAGACAAACAAAACACAGCCAAAAAACTAACTACAACGACAGCTTGCATGTCACAACCAAAACCAGGCACCTGAAAAAGTGAGTGATCTCCCTCTTCCTCTGGATGACACGTGTGCACCCACCCACCTCCCATTACCACTAGGATCTAAGCCGCTATAATTTATACCTTTGTTCCCAAATGGAGGACAGCATGCAGGAGCTGGCTAGCTGTGTGTGTAATTACGCTCAAGTGAGGGGATGCAGGGCCGTGTGTTTGGGGCTGGGATTTGAGGCCCGGAAGGAAGGAAGAGAGAAGAGGAGGTGGGGGAGATCAAGAGAACGAAAAAAAAAAAAAAGAAGCAGTGAAGCTAGAGAAAATCTGGTTATTTTACGCACGGCTGCTTTGTTAATGGACACAGAGTGTGTATGTATGTGTGAGTGAGACTAGGGCAGGGGAGGAGTGGGGGGGTCGATGGGGGCGGGTCAGCAGGAAAGGGCTGTGTTTATCCAATCTGTTCCCTGCTTTTACCATGTGGTAGGAAAAACCACTGGCCGACTCTCAGTCTGATCCCAGAGGACACAGAGGCAGAGAGACGGACAGACAGAGAGAGAAGTAGGCCACAGGGGGTGGCCAAGAAACCTGCTGGTAGTGTGTGTGAGTGTGTGCTCACTGATCTTAAGAACCTGTTATGGGATTTCTGAAACCGACTCTCTAGTCTCTGGAAATTGCTCCTCTAAGAGAGTAAGTGATGCACTGCCACTGAAAGAGACTAATAAAGCTACATGAGTTCAATCACTGGTGAAATGATCTTTAATGCTAATTTATTTATGTTGGTAGATCATCTGATGTGGTCTGATTCTATTGTGAATTTCAGACATCAAAATAAAAATATATAAACCTCATGTTGCATTTAGAATCACCTAAAAAGTACTTATGAATAAGTGGGATAATTCTATGACACACTGGTATAATTATGACAGACTGTAACAGGTAACAAGATCAATCAGTTTGAGCATCACGACTTGTTTCCTTCTGTACGGCAGGTCGTCTGTCATTTCCTTAAATGCCCATCAAAAAGGCAGACCTGTCAGGTAACGAATGATTTCTATGTCACAGGGAAAACACCATGGGTAGTTCCAGCATTCTGTATGCAAGAATAATTTCTATTGGTTCATTCAACAGGAAGTTACATCATAGAGTTTTCATTGGGTTCAGTTTGATTGGTCAACATGGGAAAATTCCTTTTTTTGACCTCCCGGGAAAGAAAAGGGGCACAGATCTGAAACCAGGTTTTTTTGAAGACCACCATCTTCTTTCCCACAACTACCTCAATAACACAAAGACCCAACACTTGGTTATTACAGCAGATAGTTTCTATAGTATCAAACTTAAATACACACAAACTTAATATATGTAACAATAATACATAATATTCCATTTTTTACAGATACAAGTTCAAATGCTATCTGGATCATACTGTGTGGTTGGCTGCAGTTTATGGGTTGATATAACAAAATAATACATGATAATAAAAAAAAATAAACCCTAACACAAAATCTTTCCACAAATAGATAAGGTCATTTGTCATGTGTGTACAGTGGTTTTAATTTGTGTGAATATTCCAGTGTTGGTGTCAGATTCATGATCAGAAACTGTGCAGCAGCCACAGACCTAACGGAAGATCAGAGATCAAGAAGGTGCAGGTGAGGGGGAAATTGCAGCTCAGGGATGAAAATTACTTCACACACACTGTGTTACCAAGTTACAGGCTTTGGGGAAAACCCTGTGATTTTTTTTAAAGCTTCAAAGATAGTTGAATCTTTCAAATTTACAGGATTTATCACCAACCAAGAATCAGTACAGCAGTTTAAAGGAGATGAAAACACCAGCACTTGGGGAACAAGTATCCCTTTTCACACACAGTCAAACTCGGCTTTGGAGACATTTCTGAGTAACAAGCACATCAGAGGAAGGAATTTCCCATTTCTATGTTTAGATTTTCATTCTTACAGAAAATGAATATTAGTTTCCAACAAAATGATTCTGAATAAGAATTTCTCAAATAAAAAAAAAAACCATGACATGACTGTTGCAAAAGAAAAGACTTGTAAACAACGAATGAAGGCCGGGATCTGAAAACATCTCACTGCCACTTCCTGCTTATCAATCACTGTTATTGGCATCTCCTATGAGACCAATGGGAGATCTGCACAGTATCCCAGGAGACTGGACAGCTCCCCTTTGTGCCCCACATGGATTACTGCTGACAACCAATTAACTTTCAGAGTCCTTGATGTAAAATCGTGGGGCAGCTGCTCCACTGGGACACGCGTATCCCCTACAGGAACCTCCATTGAAGGTTTGGATCTCCAACTGCAGCTGGAGTTAAGCTAAACTTCTCAGCATTAAAAACAGTTTTTAATAAACTAAATTGAAAAAATGTTGAAAATTTTCTACATGAGCTTTTAGAAGAAATACTCTCGTATATGAACAATATATCTGTTTAGAATCAATCTTTCAATCTCTGACCTTCCATCTTCATCTTTTCAACTATAAGTTGATTCCACAAGCAAGCAGCACTTAACCTTTCATCGGCCATGTGAATTACTCGTTAGACGCTGTGAAGGATAATGCAAGACGGTGGAATGGGCACCGCCACAGTGCTTTTAAACCATAAAAAAGCGCTGGGAAACTGATGATAAAAAGCAGCGCTGACGCTGCTTTTAGCGATGGGATTCATCAGCAGCTGACGACAGAGAACTCCCACATATTTCTAAGTGGAGACAGTACTCTGGTTTGGCTTTGCTTATTTGTTTCCCAGCGGTGGTACTGTTAGCGGGGAGCAGGGGGATGAAGAAGAAAAACAGGATATGTTTCATATCAACACCAGCAGAGGTCAAAGACAGATTAAAAATGCACGCACACATACGGGTCACACAAGTACTTGACAGGCCGTCTCCTCCATCACAGAGAAAGCGCATACAACCCACACACAAATACTTGAGAGCTGTATTTATGCCAGCCTCTCTTCCAGGCACAGCACTTGGTCCAGAAGGCCCTCGCCGCAGGAGGAGAATGGGGGTGGGGGAGGCGAGCGCATAGGAAGAGGGAGCAGAAGAGAGGACAGGTGAGAGGGGAGGGGAGGGAATGAGAGAGAGAGAGCAAGAGAGACAGAAATGACACTCAGTTTTTAATGTCACCATGGTGCTAAAGATCCCCACTAACCTTTTGGCTGGAGATGATATGACTGGAGGGACAGGAGGGGTAGGAGGGGTGGGGGTGAGAGGGAGGGAGGAAAAAAAACAACAAGCAGGCAAAGATGGAGAGGAAAGAGATGGAAAGAGTGACAATGAAGAGGAAGAAAGAAGAGGAGGGGGGACTGGGCAGAGAGTGGGTGGAGGTGGAGCTATAGATGGCAAAAATAAATGAGATGGGGGCAAACAACAGCCCCACATCTCATCTCTTCTAAAAGGGCTGCCATCCACGACAGATGATGGGAGACAAAATGGCCACCCTAACAAACATCAATACTCTGAGACACCCAACACTGGCTTTTCAACACTAAACTGTCCACTACACCACACCACCTGGTGCTATCTGACCCATAGGCACCACAATCAGCTCTGAAGCACCAGACACGCCTACCATCCACCTCCTGATGGGAATAAGATGACATTTCAGTTGTCGCTTCAGCGTGGATGAGTTTAATCAGGTGGTAAAACCTACAGTGATGGCTTAAAAATCTACTGCAACAACTTCTGCTAACTTTCTTACCACAAACAATTCTCACTTACAGAAAATATTTCCTGGAAAAACCTGTTTGTTTTTTTGTATTCTTGTGATTTCACAACTTGTAGTTTAAGAAATATCAGTAACAAACTCAATCAGTAGCTGTGCGGTGATCCTAAGTTAACCTTCTATAGAGGTTATGATTGTGACATAAATGAGAAAATGTTCTCAGCCTGGTTACACCCCCCCAACCCAAACACACACAGACTTCAGTGACAAAATGACGACCCACAAACACAAAATGCAGTAAAGCTGTACGTACAGAAAGATTTTACTAAAATTCATGCCCTTTGCAAACATTAGCTAGAAGAAAATAGACTTTTATACATGTCTTGGTTTGCATTGTGTAAAAATCTTCCATTTAAAGTTTGGTGCTCTCATACAGTTTGTGATGAGCTGCACTACACATCTCCAGTAGAAATAAAACTTCTGCAGTCTGTACAGACCTGCATTTACAACCACAGTGTCTACTCAAAGTCCCGTATTTTGGATTTGCTGATAAATTCAAAGAATTATTTACAAGAAAGATCGACTTTTGTCTAGTCTGCAGACAAAAACAAGCCCGTGGCTCATCAGCTGATTATACTGACAGAAGTAAACTTCCAAAGTTTGTTATTGTACATTTTACCTTTAATAGCTGCATCACACAGTAAATCAGGCGGTTACACGGGGAAAAAACACTAAATATTTGAACCCAGCATGAAAGAAATAGATCAGAGTCTGTTGACAAATATATCCACTCAAAACCTCTTTACCTTCAATTCTGTAATAAATCCCACGTTTCTGGTGTTCAGATTTTTCAGAATCATGTTCACACAAATATCAGGAAACGTTACTTCTGATCAGATGTTGATGCCAATATCCCAAATATTCTGTGGAAGATACTGAGTCTCCCTGTCAATACCAGCAGACTTTTAGATTATCATTTAATTATTTTCTCAGCTTAAAGTATCAGTTATGATTAATGTTTTTCCACTCAGGATTGTGGGGGTGTTGTGGGGTGTAAGAGGGGGAGTTCGAGCAGCCACGTGGGTGTGTAACTTCTATTTAGAGGGGAAAGTTGGCTTGCTATTAGTTTCCCTTTAGTTGAAAGCACTAGGCCCCGGGGATGGAGATTTTCATTGGAAGAAACTTGAAGAGTTTCTGAAAGTTAACATGTTTGCTTAAAGATAAATATAAAAACAATCATGATCACAATTATATCACAACTTGAACATTTGATTTACTTTAAAAAAGAAAATGGCTCTAGAGAAGAAAAATAGTAGACAATTTAAGTCCACAAAAAAAAATAATCTGAAGAATTTATTGGTTTGTGCGGTTTTGTAATGAATAGAAAGTGACACATGGACTAGTTGTTTCCCAAGTCAGGGTTTGAACCCCACTGAGAATTGCAGGTGTGGGTTTAATGATTAGAAATCACATAAAACAGAAAAGTAATCTTTAATAGAATCGTTTGACTAAAATTGATGCAAAAGCTATGCTCAGAAATGTATATTAGCAGTATAATACCACTATGTTTATTTAGCTTTTTAGCAACATCTGTTGTTATTTTGTGGGTCAAAAACATAAAAGTTTGGGAACCACTGATGGAGAATGATACAATCGCTCCACTTTTCAAATAACTCCAGATGCCACTCTCCAATGTGGAAAGAAAGAAACTGAAAGACATAAAATTTGCATCAAGATCGGTTTTAAAAAATTTCCCTACCACTTTAGGGTGATTGTGGATATTCAGGTAGCCTAACTGACTAACAGAACCAAAATAATCCACAAAATGGTCCCAGCACATGGTAATCATTCCTGACAGCTGAAGAATAATCCCCACATGGACAACATGTATAATGCATTTAGCCCAGTCACTTAACTTCACACTCAGAGGGTGTCACAGTGTATTAAAGCTAAGTGCTGACCACACAAAAGAACCGTGATGTTCCTCCCAAATAAATCCAGAGGAACTCGGCTTCAACACCTACATGACCCAAGAGTGTGAACGGGTGCTAATGCATCAAGTCTGACACCGAAATCACTTGAGGACAGTGGGTACAACTATGAAACTGGATGTTACACACAGACTGATGTTGCCTTTGAACTTCTCTCCATGAAGAAACAGGCTCTCTCAAAACATAAGCTAATAATTTTTATATAGAATAAAAAATAGCCTGTAAAATCTCATTTATGAAATGTTACTGCTGTGTTCCATAAGGTGTGAGTATATCATAGTATTCTTTGCCCCACTGTAAGGCTACCCTGCTTGTATCACATCACTGATCCTATATAAAAAGGCGGTTTAAAAATAGAGAATTTCAAAGTTTAGAAATGTCCCTATATGGAGAAAAGGAAATACAAACAAATAAAAGGCATGTTTTAAGTTGTTTTCAGACCTCTGACTTCACAGTGAGCCTACTGTTACTTAACCTTCTGAATAATTATAATCTAACTAAAAAGAAACTTATTTGGAAAAAAAAACTCCCATTAAAACGTTTTACTGAAAACAGAACTACTATTTATCTTATAAAATTAAGTATTTACATATATTCATCCAAGACAAAAACCCCTCAAAGTCCCCACTTTCCATGAATCAACATGAAGGGGACAAAAATGTTTGATAAAAAGTTCCACCTTCTTCTGAAGGAGCCTTTTACTTTAGCAAACCAATGCAGTCTTGTGGCCGAATGGAGGAGGAGGAAAGGAGAGGGGGGGTCTTCCTAACCACAAGTAAAGAAAAAGAAAAAATGGAGAGAGACAAAATACTCCCGAACATCTGTTGTGTGCTGTGTGTATGGTCGGGGCCTCTTATCGCTCCATGACTAGCTGCCATCTTGGCTCACACACACAAGGTGGTGGGGGGAGCAGCTCCAGACTCGATGGCAAAAAAAAAAAAAAGAGCCGGAGAAACAGCACACCAGCTCATGAACAGTGACACACCAAGGAAAGCAACAAAAATGAGTAGATTTTACCTTTAACTGAGATTTTAGCGCTGCTGGAGTTACGTGAGAGCGGCAGGGTGACCATTATGCAAGTTGACCGGTTACAGGATGTATAATGGAGAAAGATGGATAACGCAACGAACACATGAAATAAAGTCCGACCGCACTGACAAATTAGAATCTATAGTTTTGTTTTAATGCCGTAAACACGGGCTGTAGTAACAAGCGTAAAGCACACGAACAGCAGGTGTTTACTGGACGTGGCGAGTAACAAGTGTAACCGTGGTGATTATCAAAGTTAACAACCTCATTACAAAAACCTCAACGCGGAAAACACGAAACAGAAAATAACTTTAACCTGAAATTAAAAAGTGATGCGTAAAGTTAAACAATGTAAGACTGAGCGATAACCGCCCTGAGCTGGTTTAACTCCGGGAGGAGGGGGGGGGGGGGTCTTCACAATAAGGATGAGAGCTGGCTAACAGGCTAGCTGAACTTCTGTGTCCTCGCGCTGGGCCAACCTCCAATGGCTAGCACGGCTAATTAGCCTATCAACGGTATTTCGCACGTCGTTCCAGAACAGGGAATATTTCTTTCATCCGTTTTTTTCCTATTTGAAAACCACTTTCAACTCAACCCTAAAGCTGCACACAGGGGCGACAGTCTCCTTTAAACAATTTCAATGATTTAGTGTTTAAAACAACGTTAAAAATCTGTTGTATGGAATGACCGCCTGGCCTCGCAGCTCCCCCCCTTCCTCTTCTCTCCTCCACCGCTCTGTCCCTTCCGTCCGATAAAACTACAACAAACACTTCACACTATCCCATCTCCTCGTTTGAAAACCAACATATTGGGACAAATGTTGTAAACGATTGGAACTTTTCCACAGACGCGTTAAAGTGAACTCATGCAAAACGTGTGTGGCAGTTGTCCGTTGGGAATCTCCCTCGGAGAGCTCCGTTCATTCAGCAGGCTGGTGACTCACCTCTCCGCTCCGAGCCACCTCGTGTCTCCTGGAAGCTTCAACACAATCAGCTAACACAGCTAACACTTATACTTTAAAACTCAATTAACTCCACATTCTTTATTACAAAAATAAAGAAAGTTTTCAAGAGAGAAGACTCGTAAATAGAAAAACTCTCCCTGCCATTTTGGAGATATTTCTGTCTACTTTTCAACTAACTAATGGGACTGTTTGTTGTGCGTCTGTACGTGCGAGCGATGCAGCGGGTGGCAAAGCTAAACTTGCTATTGTTAGCATTTCGGCATGGCAGCTACATGGACCTTCAATGACTTTATCCTCAAATGAGAAAATAAAACAGAAGCTGATTAATCCAGGTACCTGGGACAGAGTGTTTACGGTCAGTTAACCCCAGAAGAAATTACCCCGTCGGATCCAAAAACACTACTCCCTCGGATTAGAGTCCGATTGCGTGAAAAAGTACGAAAAACTTACTATTCAGATAAAATATAAACTATTTTAATTCAGAACCGGTAGATACATTGACCTCATCACCCGTGCTTTACAATCTGGTGAAAAATAATAATGCATTTATTGAAAAGATGCGTTTGTTAGCTTACCCAACAAGCTCAGTCACTTCGCGTTTTTTATCAAATCAACTCCTCGTTAGTCTGGTACTATCTCCGCTCGCTTGAAAAAAATCCACCGTGGTCCTTTTCAGTTCGAGATATAAATAAACAGAGGGGGGAAAAGTTCAAGTTTTTTGTTTTTCATCAAATATTTCTCCGGTGTAATACGCATCCACGACCTCGCCGACTAGTGTGCGTTGCTCTTCTCTCCTTTGTGTTAATTTCACTCAAATCGAGTTTAATCCGATCGATCCCTCGGCTGGCCGCGCTCCCGAGTCCTCCCCTCCAGACACTCGCTCACCTTCCTCGGCCAGGGGGGGCGCGCTCCCGAGGACCTCTCATACAGATAAACAGGCGGCGTGCGCGGTCACTGACCCCGCCGTACCCGAGTGACGCTCTCTGGGAGTTCTGCATTTGGGATACATTAATTTTTTAAGTTGTCAGAATTAACCGATATTAATGATCTTATATTATGATCTTAAATCAGGATAAAATTACAGAATACAGAAAAATATAAAATACAGAAAATACTGTGGTTTATTGGCTTCCAACATTCATGCAAATGTTCCAGTTTAAATAAACGAGGTCTTATATTGATAATTCTTGAATGTATTGGTTGTAATCTTTATAGACCTATTTGTTGCTTTACTTTTATTTTTAATACAAAACCAGTGACTCTGACACTGTGTGGGTTAAGATAATTAAATGTTTCCAAATTACATTTTTCCATTCTTAAACTGCAACACCCTCCACTTTTAAAACATACTTTTTATTATAGGTTTTGCATAATCAAATCAGATTTTAACAACTACCAAAGACTAATTTTTTTTAACATGAATTGTTGTTGTATGCACTGTGCAGTGTAAATGGGACAGTACGTGGTTATAAAGTGCCACAGGTGGAAAAAAAGAAAAACATAAAAAACAAATATAAAGCACAACTGTGAACACTGCAAAATTTTTAAAACAGAAATACAAATTCTTATTATTTTAGACTGATCCAAGGTGATGAGATGATGCATATTGCAGGAGTATGACAGACCTGCAGTAATGCGGATGTTCCTGACACAATCTGTAATTTGCTTATCATGACCAATCTAGCCTCAGGAGGTGCACACACACACATACACACACACTTTCTCTCCCTCACGTAAATACTCTTGTGTCCTAACTCTCAGATCTCTTTGTCTACTCCTTGACTTCCTCCTTTCTGCAAAGCACAACACATTTCATAAGAACTTCCCACATGATCACATATTTTGTACGTTTTATTTAGATAAGCAGTTAATTTAGTTCAAACATAAGCTGGTTTATCTGGTTACTGTGTTATACAACTTCCATATTTTCACTAAACTTTAAGAATCTTACGTTTTGAGTGATTCATCACTTTCAGCAATTTCTCTAATAATGGAGTTAAATGTTTAATCATCTGGGGGGAAACTGCTGCTGTAGAAATAATCAACTTTGTTAGTAAAAACTTGATGTGCTTGATTGTATAAAATATTTAGTGCATCCATGATGTTTGTTTAAAACTGATTCCCCCCCGCAGACTTTAAGGTAATTTTTAAAAACAACATATTCCATTCATCCAAATTAAATAACATCATGTGAATGATTTGTGTGCAAGTTTTCTCCTGTTACCCAACAGTAGAAATATCTTATTTATCCCACTTTATAAAAATATGCACATTGTAAATTGAATGAATTAAACTCTAACAAAAGTATGTTTGTTACTGTGTCACACTACCGTCACCAATGAGTTTTAGTCCTTGCACAACGATGACTTGACTCTTTTGCAGGTTCTTGAGAAGGTGACTTCTTCGTTTGACAAGAACAAGATAAACTTTTAAAACTTAGCATGGATCCTGCGACCAATCAGAGTTCAGACTCTGCTGGATGTGAAAATAAATGTATACCTCAGTGTGGTTTCTGTCATCCATCTGTCCATCTGTACTTGTTTATAGTCACAAAGTGGTTGAAACTTATCTCAGGAGTCGACGTGAGCGAAAGTGTACGCCCTGAAACAGGTCGCCATGTCCATCCAACTCAAATACACACAATTTCAGGTCAATTTAGAATTAACTGACTAGCATATGATGCTTTTTGGACTGTGATAGGTAGCAAGAGCACCTGAAAAGAAAATTGCTCATGCACATGGAGAATATGCAACCTACAGCACAGCTGAGATTCAAGCCTGCACCCGTTACTACAAAACCCTGACTTGTTGCTAGAAATAAAAAAATAACAGTGTTTTATTGCAGCAGCTGTGCAACCTGAACAGCATCCAGTGGTTTGCATAAATTTGTGTATTTCCAATGTTGTGCCGCCTGAGGGCTCAGGCAATTTAATTGTGGATATAATCAATTAAGTTGTCATCTCCCAACAAGAAGTTGCCAGTTCTCAAATCTCAGCTGTTCCTGAGTGGAATTTGCATGTTCTCGTTGTGTGCTTATGGGGTTTCAGTTCAGAAACAGGTTCATCAGGTTAACTGGTAATCTGAAATTTCACCTCATCATTCATCTGTAGTAAATGGTAAAATATTCATGACAAAGTTTCTGAGTGGTGTCAACTTTCCAAATGAAACGGTGTTTCAGTTTGGTTTTGGCATGTTGCTGCTGCTGTTTCAATAATCAGTAACCGCTGACACTCGGCTTCTGTCATAGTGCTGCAGGCCCCAAAATAAAATTCTCACAGCAAATATTTTCACTACTTGTAGCAGCAACAAACAGGTGTACTGAATTCATATGAGCTGACTTCCCTTTATCAGTGCTGTCTTGTTGTCATACATTACAAATAACATTCACAAAGTCCAGCTTTGCTTTTCCTGCTGCGAGAGCTAAGAGATTCACAGGCTGTTAATAACGGCCGTGCTCCGTTCCTGTGACTCACTATAGAGCAACAGTGAGTCCGAATAAACAAAACATGATTCAGCAGTTGAGTCAAGTGGAATTTATCCCATACTTACTTTTATTCACACCTGTTTTTCTCTTTCTTTCATCCTATTGAGCTGGAAGCAGAGTCCAAATTTGTAATTAATACTAAACACAATTTGGAAAATGTGTCACTTTTTTGGAAGAAGTGGTTTGTGATTCAAGGTCTTTACTGATAAGAGTGAAACCAAAACAGAACTCAAAGGTCATGTTTATTAAAGATGTATTAAGCATCTCTATTCCTTCATCATTCATTAATAAATCATGCAAGTGCAATAAATCCTTGTTTATAAGTTGCTGATCAAATAAATCTGATGGCTAAATAAATGATCAGCTCCATTGTCAAGTTAAAAATGGAATTTCGATTCCCACGATCTGTTCCAGCAGCATGACTGAGCAGTCTCCACCTGTGGGATACATGTCAGGAAATAGACAGATCCCAGAGACTCTGTGAGCGGCCAAGTCTCACTGAGGAAGAACTGAGTGGTAAGAACGTCACATGACCCTGACTGACCAACGCACGAGCTGTAATATTTCACACGACAGAATCTGAATTTTTTGGACACTCCAGTTTAGAGTCGATCTTTATTTGAACTAAAATGTTTGTAAAATTGAAATGAGGCACATTGTTGGAGTGACTCAGTTTTCTGCCCACTTGAACTGGTCTTGAAAATTTAAGGTGAAACTCTGCAAATGCAGAAGATTCAAACATCAAGGCCGGTGAGACGAGTCATTCCTGAGAACGTATGTGTTTCAAAATTCATTAAGCCGTCTCCCCATCTGACCGACCCTCATCTGGGAATACAATCTCAATGACGACTGAAGGTTAAACAGCATATTTCCAGAACTCCTTTCCATCTCATTTTAATGCAATCAGTGAGCAAAAAGGCCTGATGGGTATTAAAAAAAAAAAAGGAACAGAAAATACAACTACAGGATCTTTTTTTAAACACTGTATTTTTTCCATCTCCACATAACCATCAAGTTGACATATTAAGAGTTTAGAATGTTTTATTATAGTTTATTGTGATAGCATTTTTCTTTTTCTTTTTTTTTAATAAGTTTTATTTTTTCCAAAGAACAAACACAGCAAATAACGTTGAGAGGAAGGAGGAGAGGCAGAGGAGGAGGAGGGGGAGGGGGAGAGAGGAGGGCGGCCACATAGATAAGATGGATTAACCCGTAGATAAACAGGTAGATAGATGCATCAGGTTTGGCTTGATCCTCCCCCTGTAACCCCTCTGGGTTCACATACACGCGCGCACACTACATGTCGGTTTACAAAGGATAATTATGATCAGAATAAGATTAATAACTGCTTGAATACATTGACAAATTTAAAAATAAAATATTTAAAGAACAGATTTACTCGCACTGCTGTGAAGCCCCAAAAAGTTACAGTCAGCCTGGAGAGAAAACACAATGTTGTTAGATAGACAGGAAAATATGTTTATATCATCTACACAGTATACAGGCTGAGTGTGTGTCTGTGTGAGACCTGGGAGAGAGACAGGCAAAAAATAACAGTTTCAATTCTTCTCAAATGCCCCAATTTATGCACAAAAATCAAACAAGGGCTCTATCTATAACATAATCTCACTAAATGTGCGTTTGTGCATGTGTAGTAGATCGCTAGCTAGTTCATTAGTGGTGAAAAGCCTAAATGCAGGTAAAGGGTTGCTCCTTTTTGCAGCTGTCCAGGTCTCTCGAGGGGTTGGAGTTAAGGCAGACAGCTGATTTCAGGTCAGACTACAGGGGTCTCGCTGATGTTTACCTCCCCTTCATTTACTTTTACTGATAAAACACAGGTAAACAATAATTTGGCATTAAAAATTGGGTACTGAGCTACTTTTACTGCACAGCGTGTTGATGAGGTGAGGTGAATGAAAGTAAGTAGCAGTAAAATGATTCCAGCTGGGATTTAGAAGCAAAAAAAAAAAAAAAAAAGACATTGTAGCGATCATGAATCAAGTTCTAAACAGTACATATTATATATCTGCACGCTAATTCAGGGTGGAAATCTTAGCTAGCTTAAAAGGGAGATGCTTTGACATTTTCAGCTGGAGTCAAAGTCCCCCACCAGGGACGCTGAATGCCTCTGCTCAGTCCTGTTAACAGCCTGTTATCATTCATCCTTGTCATTTAAAAGAAAGGGCACCACCAACCCTAATGTAACAGGGAGGTTGAGTTCCTTTGGGTTCAAATGAGAACTGTTCAAAATGCTAAAAAGCCATTTCAGGCTGAGAGAAGTCTTCCTCAGCTCCTGGTTCAGACTGAACTAGACCACAACAACATGCCACGCTTCATCTTAAACAGCTACAGAAACCTAAAGGCCATATATATACAGAAATGCGCCCCATAAATACATAAAAAACTCTGTTTTCAATTCGTTCTTCAATTCAACTTCATGATGGCTGGCACTGCTCAACAACCCTCAATGTTTCCCCGTTTCTGTTTGTCCTTCAGTTGTTTTAAAGAAGGTCTGATTTTCACACTCAACACTTAGGTCTTTTATTCTCTGCTTAGGCTTTTTCAATCACTCCTTCAGCCGCCACCAGTTTTTAGTGTTCATAAAATACAAATCATCCGTACGCTGACAAAAAGACTGCAGGAAAACAAAGTAGCATGACCAACAAAAGAGAAACAAAAGGGAAAGATGGACAAAAATGGTTTGCACTTTTTTTATAGACATGTGATACAGACTTGAATGCCTCCCGCTGCTCATACACGGACATCCTGGAATACTTGTATCGTCCCTATACACACAGGCACGGCATGAAAACTGACTCAGCATGTAGAAACACGTCCTGCTATCACATCGTCTTAAAAACATGTACAGATGTGTGTGTATAGACACAACACAGTGCCTGGTTCATTCCCCACAGTCAGCCATTAAAAATGTTTAATTTCTACCTCCATCTCTGTAAAGTCAGTTCACCACTGCCAATTGTAGCTCCGTGTGATTCCTGTGTGAATGTAGAGGAAGTGTAGAACTTAAAGTGCAGGGATAAAACCCAAACCATGTCGGCAAGCCTGTCAAGTTTTTAATGAAAAGCTTAAAATCTTTGTATCTAACCAAAATAAAAGGGGAGAACGGGGAAACTAAAGTGGATATATCTGTAAGTGAAGCTGACTGTCCTCATAAGACTGTACGGAAGTCGTGCTGACTCTTGGGGGACACTGCCCCCCCCACCCACTCAGACCCATGTAGATGTTCATGACACTCGGGACGCGGGGATGGATGGATGAAAGAATGGAGCAGTGGAGACAGGTTAAACTGTTAGTGGGCCTGGACAGTTCTGTAGAAACATAATGAGGGTTGGAGAGGGGGCGGGGGAGGAGGGTAAGGACTGGAGAAGGAGGGGGATTTTGGGTCTTCAGCAGCAGCCTCCTCCAGCATGTTGACCTCCCTGGCTACTGGACAGTGTGGAGTTGGTGGTTGGATGCTGGGGTCCGATCTTAATACCATTAGCCTGCATGGAAACAAAAACAAATACAGTCAAATAAAAAGTCCACATAGACATGATTACTGGCTACGTATATATTTACATCACACAGATGAGCTTCAAACACACAATTACTGTCACTGAGATCAGAATGAATGAATTAATATGATTAAATAAAACCCGGGGAAGGTGTCGAGCTGCCGTGTCCAGTTCTGGTCCTGAAGGGCCACTATCCTGTATGTTATAATTGTTTCTCTGCTCCGACACACCTGATTTAATGCTTAGATTACCTGCTCAGCAAGTCCTGAAGTTTTGCAGAAGTCAGTCAATCACCCATTGATTCAAATCAAGTGCGCTGGATTGGAGAAATGATAGTGGACCTTCAGGGCCTGAGCTACAGATCAGGAAGTTGAGACCAAAACAGATGAAGCTGGACAGAATGTGAGTTTTAACAGTAAATAAACCACCACTAATTTGGTCCTACAAGAAAAGCAGTGCACAGAAATTAAATAGTTAGATTTAGTGTCCCTAATTGACTGACACAAGGCTGTTTCTCCTCCATGAGCATCAGGAGCCTCAGAAATAATGAAGGACGAGAGTGAAAAAGGTAATTAGGTTTCATTAACATGATGGTATTCCAGTCTCGTTGAGGTCACATTTAGCCTTTCTCACACACACACAGGTCCAACAACTCTTAGTTTATACAACTTACAGGCTACATATGCAAAGCTACATGGTACCAAAAAAAAAAAAAAAAAGAATATTAAAATCATTTTATTCTGTTTCATCTGGATAAAAGTGGAATTTGCAACCACTTGTTTTTATGCATCACCTTCCTCTGTTACTCTAGATTCCACAAACTCATTATGTTTTTATTCTGACAAAGAGAAATGTTAATTACACGTCTAAACAATAGTCATAAAGGTGCAATTATAATCTAATTAAATACAAACATATTAGAAAGAGTGTTTTATTGCTTTCATGGTGGGATTAACTGTGCACAATGCTTGTGGGGAGTTTTATTAGATCACATCACAGAGGAAGCAACAGGTGCTGCTGCGCTGCACAAAGGCAAAGGAAACACAAGCAGCAGCACTCAAGGACAACGAGATCTAAAAAGGAAAAGCACATAGAAAAGAGGAGAAACTAAGAAGAAGGAGGCAGGTGGGTGGTGGGAGACACTTTCATCTCTCTGAGCTGTAGTGTTCACTCTGCCTCTGTGTTTCATCATCCCTCTGTGTGGCTGCAGCACACACTCAGCCTCGCTCGCTCACACTCTCCCTCTGTATATATTTATCTCCTCCTCTCAGCGTAACTCCCTTCCTACACTCAGTAGCAGTGGTGCCTCTGGGAAACAGTATGCCTTTAAATCACATTTATTGAGCTAAGGCCATGTGTGTGAGAGCATGTGTGTGTTTTCTCGTAGTGGCTGCCAACATTTCTGGTGGGGCTTCCCTTTCTCTCTCTGAGCCAGTCAGCTGATGCGGTTTGGCTGGCCGGCCTGACTTCACTCCATCTTACTGTTACTAATAACAAAAACACGGACTGACTGGCTCTCGCTGCTGCTGCCTGTCCAACACCTGGATTCGCTGGCTGAAGGGCCACATACACTCGAAACCAGATGTGGACACAGCCAGTGGATTTGCACACAGCTCTGTTTATTAACTACATTAAAACCGCTGCACACAAACACACAATCACCCCCCCGATCTTCTGAAACCACATGTGCAAGATCACCATGACATAAGTTACATCATGGGTTACACGAGCACAGAAACCATGTTTTATACTCAACAGGTTAGAATAATAACCATGTGGATAAATGAATAGCAAAATAAGAGCGTGTCCACGAAGCACATCCTGTTAGTCTCAGAACACATTGTGCAGCGATTCAAACAAGACTGGTGGTATTTCTCACTAATGCTTCACTTCAACCACCAATTAAACAGGATTAAGAACAACGGCTGTCTTCCTTCCTTCCTAAATATGTAGTTACATTCAGGACAAACTACAGGAAGTGTCTGAGAGACTGATGTAGAGCTATATGTCAACTCCTTCATTCAAGAAAACCTGTTGGTCAAAATAAGGTAAATTAATCATAACTATGTTTTGTTGAAAATAAGAACTTGTTTATAAGCTAAATAAGAACATCCATATTAAATCTGACTTTCACATTTTAAAAGTCGGTTTTCATTGATTTTGCAGCAAAAAGTTAATTTACTTTAACCAGAAAGAAAAGCCAGTTAAAACAACATAATAAAGATTTTAGAAAGTGAAATATTCTGTTTTGAGCAGCACAGGATGAATCTGTGGAGGTTCAATGTGTTGCAGGACTTTGACCCTTCAGAGAATCGAGGATGTGGGTCGGGTGGATACTGGACTTTTGTCTACTCATGAGATGTTTCACAGAAGTTAAAATCCAATTGCAGCAAGCAGGATTATTACATTTAATACAGGATGTCAGTAAAAGCTGCACGGTGGTGCAGCGGGTCAGCTCTTTAGACCTAGAGGCATTAAGGTCCTCGGTTCGAATCTTGGCTGGGGCTGTGTGTGTGGGGTTTGTGTGTCTTCTCTGTGCATGTGTGGGTTTATTCCAGGTGCTCTAGTTTCCT
This sequence comes from Pachypanchax playfairii, assembly GCA_006937955.1. Classification (NCBI taxonomy): domain Eukaryota; kingdom Metazoa; phylum Chordata; class Actinopteri; order Cyprinodontiformes; family Aplocheilidae; genus Pachypanchax; species Pachypanchax playfairii. The sequence goes on along the minus strand of SSNP01000111.1, from coordinate 832,021 downwards.
CCCACTGACTAAAAACGTGTGTGTGTGAGAGAGAGAGAGTGAGAGAGAGAGAGAACGGTTGCTCAGCTCTCTGTGGTCCCTGATGGACGGATGGACCCCCATACAACCCTGAGCAGGGACAAGGCAGTACAGGAAATGATGGATGGAAGTCCAGCCAGCATTTGTGAACAAAGTGTTAGTATCCTAATTTCCAGTAAACTCAATTTTAGGATTAGTCCATTTTCATGATGGAATAATCAGATTAACACGATTGACTGGAGGGACAACTTGACTTTCCAGCTGGGGCTTCTGTTTTGTAGATGGAAATTTGGCAGACAGGATCACAAACTTACTGACTGGTTTGACAGGCAGCTTACAGGCTGGCTGAGTGAGTGAGTGTTTGTTTTCTCGATGAATGACCGAGACCTTGTGGGACGTGAGGAATTTATGAGCTGGCAAGACGCCAAGAGAGTGAGACAGAAAGAGACAGAGTTAAGGAGTGAAGAGTGCGAGTGGAAAATAGAGCAGAGGATAGGAGGAACGCAGGGAGTTTTGCTTGGCTGGAGTCAAAGGAAGCGGGGGTGGGGGGGATTTTTCCCCTCCATCTTTTTGAGGCTAGAGGGAGCATGACAAACCACACACACTGCTGGAAATGCACACTGTGAGGAGAAAGAGAGGAAACAGAGGAGAACAGACTGAAAAAGAGGACAGAAAAAAGAAGAATATGGAGGTTTGAAGAAGAAGAAAGAAAACTCGGGGTTCAGAGCGTCTCACCTCATTGTTGATATCAAACACTCCCTCCTGGATTTTCTCATAGATCTCCTTGGCTGTGTTGATGAAGGCCTGAGATGAAGACAGGAAGTGAGAGGGATAAAATGAGGAAATCTGGTTCATACTTGTGAGTCGATTCCCTTAAATGAGCCTGATCTGATGTTATGAAACTGTTTTCAGAAAGTAGTTCCAGATCATTAGGAAAACAAAACCAAAACAAATTAGTGGACACTTCGGGCTGTCGGGCTGCACCAACTGGTTCAGAGTCATTCAAAAACCTTAAAACTTGCTGTCACAGTAAAATCCAGCACCGGATCTTATCGTGTGTCACAATACAGACAGAAAGGGCAAACTGCTTTGTTGAATATTTCATATAGGTGTGTCGGCTGCCAGTAAAACACACAGACACACATATTCAGGTTAGCTCCTGAACAGCAAAGTATTCAGAGAAGAACACACCCTGCAGAAAACTCAAACCATCACAGACACTGTGAAGGCAGATGCATGTGTACGTACCACAGGACCAACATTTTACAAAAGAACATAAAGAGATTGTGTGATTTGGGTAAAAATGAGGAGAGAACCATCTGGTTTCATGTGATGCTAGTTAACTGACTTTTGCAGAACCTGCTTGAATAACATCAGTTAAAAAAAAACAATGGAAAATACTTTATTAGACTTTATACACACCTGCATTTCCTGACATTAAACATGAATGTGGTCTTAGGATGAAAACATGTATTTAGATGCAAATGTAAGAAAAAAAGCTAATAAGTTTTAAATAAAGACTAAATAACAACCTCGTCTGAAAATATGTGAGTTTTTATTGAGGAGTGCAATAAAAAGCACATGTTTAATCCAAGACTGTATATGGGAATGTTTGTTTTCTACAAAGACACACTGCACAAGTATGAAGTAGATAAATCGACTCCTCATTAATGAGCAGCTCTACTTTATTTGTTTTAGGTTTAGATAGCAGGTAGTCTCCCCCCTCCAAACAAATACACTTAAAGACTGACACGACTGTTTCTCACACGATAAAATGGATTTCTGTAGAAGCTGCATGACGCTGAATTTGCTATGTAACAGCTGATTTGTTAAGCATTTAAATACTTCAAATGTAAACAGATATGTTGTAAAACTCCTCAGGTGATGCTATTCAAGCTCTTTTTTGATGCCTTTACAAGTGAAGGTGATATGACTGTCAGCTCTGTTAGAGAACACAGTGACTTTCAAAGAGATCCATATTAGGATCTGAGCAGAATGAACCAAAGAGTGTTTATAATGAGGGATAGCGTGTCTCATTCTACTTCCACTGGACAAAATAAGGACACAAGATCCTGTTTAAGGTAACACCAGTTTGACATAAGTTTAAGATCTAGGTCAGAACAACATGAACCAAAAGAAGTCAGAACCAGAACTAAAAACCTGAAGTGTATTTGTATTTTTTATTCAGACCATCTCATTAGTTTACATGGAGGGGTCGGGACTTAGAGCTTTTACTGGAATCTGTAACTAGACTTTTGTTTCATTACATTCCCAGTTTAAACAGACGTGTTTAATTTGTGAAGACACATAGTTATGAACACTGAAAGGATCAGAAATGTCTGAAGAAAATGTAAAAAGCCTTCCTGAATGGCCGGCCGATGACTGCAAGTATTCATGCTTTCCTCTCCAGACACGCCTTCTGATGAGCAGAGAAACATTTGGGATGAACTAGAATTAGACATCAGTTTAGATCCCACACTCTGAACTCTGGGGAGGACCAGGTTCATTTCAGAACACATACATACGCTTTCTCCAAAAAAGTATGTTCAAAAACTGAAAATGTGTCCTGAACTCAAATCTGACACCCTGTCAAAAATAGACTGAGCCCATGGGTGCTCTCTAATGCACCGTCCTGTTCACTCTTCTCCTCTTTCCTCTGCTCTACACATCAGTGCACTCTCTGCTCCATCACGTCTTCATACTCTTTTCTTTTCTTCAGCTTAGCTAATACAATTTAAGATATCTGAGATGATATGAGATGAAAAGACTAAAAAAACTGAGGAACGAGGAGACAAAATGAACATAGTAAGTACAGATATATAGCAGACGGGGAAGCAAATGATGAGGAGACCATAGAAAATGAATATAAAGTGACAACAGAATGATGAAGAAAACATTAAACCATAAAAATAAAAAAGGGAAACAGGAACAGAGGTGAGCAGAGGTTAAAGGTAAGATCTAGATGAAGGATTTAGGGGAGGATAAAGAGACGAGACAATGAAAACATGCTTACAGAAGCTCTTGGGCTGTCTCTAAAGACAATCCCATCTCCCCCAGTGTCCACCCACAGACCCTGACAACAAACCTTGCACACTGATTGGCTGCTGGATGTCGCTGAGGGAAGGTGGGGTGGAGGTTATGAATATGTATGAACTTTAACTGGTTGATATACTGCTAGGAGAAGGAAGTGATGATGATGATGGAGGAAGGAGGGAAAAAAAAAAATGAATGGGACAAGGGCAGGAAGACATAAATGAGGGGAAGGTGGAAGACATGTTGGGAGGAGGGGGAAGGGGAAAAAAAAGGATGACAAGTGGAAAGGGGGGAGGCGAAAGGGGAGAGGTAAAGAGCAAATGATGGACGTCGAGGGATGAGGAGGGATGGAGTGAGAAGAGATGAAGGGAAGGGAGGAGAGGAGTGGTATCAGGAGGATTCAGAGGACACTAATGAGACAAATTAATCATACCACACACACACACCCACCCACCCACACACATCCCCCCACATCTTAACCCCAAAGAGAGCTCTTCTTAGTGGAAATGTGGGTGTAAGTGTTTGCATGATATAAGCTGGGCAGGAGAAAGTTGGGAAAGGAAAATCAATGTAAACACACACACACACACACACACACACACACACACACACACACACACAC
>SSNP01000111.1:761756-818589 GCA_006937955.1 Pachypanchax playfairii | reverse complement strand
CGATTTTTTTTTTTTTTTTTTTACTAATTCTTTAAGTGTGCCTGAAATTTCAGTCAGGACATCACATTTTGTGCAGTTCTTCTCGCACTTTGTTCATCGCACTAATCATGTCCCTCTGTGCCTCCAGGACAGCATCAGTTAGCACCCGGCTACTTCCAGGTGCACCATGCGCCCGAGGCGCACTGGTGGTACAGGCCGACCCTGCAGCCACATCCTCGGTCGCGCACCCGGGATGCCTCGTTGGACGCGTCGCCCAGAGTCACTGGGGGGGGAAACAACGAGATTTGGTTTTGTTTTATATTTTAATGACAGACATATTTGATCTGTATTAATAAAAAGCTTAGTCTCCTCTGCATGGTCAGTGTCTCCCTCATCCGCCACGATGTCATGCACGCTTGCCGGTTTGAGTACTGCTGAGATCCTAATGACGAGCTGTGAGGGATCAGAGGTGCCAGGGTGTGGCAGACACACTCTGGTGGTGGCAAGCCAATTTTTCCTCCACCTTCAGATTGGACCATTTTTTTTAGATCCCTCTGAAGAACTCACAGCATTGACGGCTTCAGCAACGCTGTGCCACTCCGTGGATTTTCTCTTATTTGTTATGCCACTGCTGTGACCTCCAAAAAGCACTTCCTTTCGTTTTTCCACCTCATCCACAAGAACCTCAATTTCTGCTTCGATGAAGTTGCGCTTCCTTGATCTTCCTTGCCATCGTCAATGGTGGAATGCTGCAACGAGCCGGTTTATGTAGATGCATGAGATCCACAAGGCACTTTGCATTGACCATTTACGGCAGAAAGTGGGCGTGTTCAGGGCGGGATGTGATCCAGAAACACCTGAGCACATTTCTAGGTAAAGTGTGATTTATAAAGCGGAGATTGCGTGCAGCTGTGCGTACGCCATGTTTTATAGGTCCCAAACTTACTTGGCGTAAGATTTTTTTTGCTGAGCTTAAGTACGGTTTTAGTAAGGATTCTATGCAAAGTTTTATAAATGAGACCCCAGATATCCAAATATGCTAAAATGACCTGCCTGCAATTCAGATCTTTCACCAACAGAAAACATCTCATGAAATGAAAATCCAGCCACTTAGATCCAGAATTGTAGAGCAGCTAGAATCCTGCTTCAGACAACAGAACAACATTCCTCTCTTAAACCACCCAGATGTTACAGACAGATGTTAAAAGAAGAGGATGAGAATATTCTCTATGAAATTGTGAAACATCTCAGTTTCATCATCTGACATGTTTATTTTTGATCAGGGATCATGAGAGTATAAGCTGATCATTGCTTCCTGTTATTATTTTTACAGCTTCATAACTTATGTAAAATTGGGGATGTTTTTGAAAGAGACAATCCAGAATTTATACAGATAATAGTGTTGCTAAAGTAGATTATAACACCCTGAAAGTACTCTATGCATTAGAATTTATCCAGATTTCCCAGTGATGAGCTGCTGATAATTTCCAGTGTATTTCTTACACATTTTTATTAAAATAGACACAAAGGTACTACCAACTTATATTTACTGAAAATGATAAACAATCTATCAAACGTCTATGATTAGTACATGTGCTGGTTGTTTTAAAGAGTTTAAATCTGCAGCAGCAGCAATAAAATACAGCTTCTAATAAAAAAAACATTGTTTACCGTGTCCCAGATTTGCAATTTGATCTGTTTGCCATCTATAGTGATCATCCTTGCTCCGAACTCCACACCTAGAGATAAAAACACAGAAGAATAAAACATAACTATGATTAAATACTGATTTCACAGAAAAATCTGACACTTATTAACCAAACAGATTAATCAAACTTAATAGAAAGTTGGGACACACTGAGTGGTATTACAGAGTATTCATTAAATAATGAGTATTACACAGACAAACAAAAAGAACTCATTTACACTGATGAGGTTTTTTATGGCTTCCCTTCCACAGTTTTGTTCTGAAAGCTGAAGACGTTTGAAAACCAACAGTCCTCTGTAGATTCCCAACATATCAAACTCTCATTATGTCAGATAAACATTGTGATTGACCCAGCCCTAAATAGACTGTTTGAGAATGTGTTTGAACAGGAGGAGATGTATTGATGTATTCAGCCACAGCAAACGAAACATGAGCCTCAGTGCCAAGACCTCCACCAGACTGTATTCAAAGGTGTGGCGCTCCTGATGCAGCAACTACACACGGGATGATTCATCGCACATCCGTTAACAACATGCAGATGTTATAGTCTGGATTTCTGATCCATGTACAAAGAGATGTTTTATATTCCTCTAGGAATATCAAACAACAATCCTTTAAATGATGATTACAGTGAGAACAGCAGCTCAGTCACATCAGCTGGAGTTGGTTTGGTTTCTTTCCCGTCAATTTTCTTACATCTTCATTATCTACATCTGAGAGTAACAAACACATTCAAACTAGTGCAAAATTAGGATGAGAGAAGCTCTTACCGATGGTGAGGTCGTGAACTGGTTGAAACCTCTTGTCTGTGAACTGTAGTAATAGACATGACTTTCCCACACCTGAAAAACAAACAAAACAATACAACTGATTTCAATGAGACAAAGCTGGAGCAGTGAAACAAACAGGTGTGGAAAAAACCTCCCATGTTATAACATTTGAATTCATCTTATGGACTCTAACTTTAAACACAGAGCGGAGACACTTTGCTGTTTGTAGGTGACGATGCTCAGCAGGGAGTCACATATGTACAACAGGAATTATCGTCTCATTAATACAACACATGCATATTTAATATGGGAATGCAGGAGTCAGCATACAGTTCAAACAGGCCCAGCAGGAAACTTACACTTGTTTTCCAGCCCAGTTTCAGCTAACTAACCGTTAGCGAGCTAAATGACCAGCTGGCTACTTCCTACGTGTGATGCCACCATTTTTTTCCTTCAAAAGGGCACAAATGAATCTGCTGGTGATTAACACTACTCCACACATTCTGAATGTTGCAGTCTGCCACAGACATTCAAGCTCTCGAACGCAAACTCGTTGCTGGAACTGTTTTATGTCACGCTCATATCACAACGATGCCTGAATTTAAACACAAAATTTGTTAGTTGTTGCATTGGGAACATTATGTGTCAGATGCAGTTTATAAAATTAATAAAATAGGTCTGAATATTTGTAGATTCATTATGTTTCTTACTAATAAAGGACGGCTAAACATTACTTAACTATTTCTCATTGTATTGCTTTTTAAACGTTGGACTGTATATGTGTAGTAATAAAATTTCTGTTTAAACGAACAAAAATCTGGACTCAGTGATTTTTAGTTACAGATAAAAGGATGGAAATAAATAAATGTCACCAAAATAAAAGGTTTAACTAGAATATATAACACCCATTAGCAGCAAAACTTTAGTTTGTAAACCTGTCCCAACATTTTGAATTGGATGTTAGATCCTTCTGTATTTATTACAATGAGACTAATGAGATGTTCTGGAAGAAATCTCAATCTATTTGAGACAACAAGTCTCTTATTTAAAAAAAAAATGAAGGAAATCAAAGATTTCCTTACAACAGAACAATGTTTGACTTGATGATCAATGAAAACACTGTTGAGGGTTGATACATAAATTTCAGAAAGGTTGCTAAAAGGAGGAGAAAATGGTGTGAGAAGGTAGTGATGAGAAAGAAAGACAAGAAGGTAACAGCGAGGGACACTGCGCTCCTCCTCCTCGGTTTCCAAGGATCCCTGCTGCCAGGCTGTGGCGTTGTTAGGCAGGCGCCGTGTGATGATGGTAATGATAAGCGATGGAAAGGTCCAATAGCCATGGCATCATCAGCTCCATCACACTTATATATTCTGTCAGTGCGCACCTGCACGCTCTTCTACTAAGAAGGTTCAACAATACAGAAAACATTAACATACATAATATGATTATTTTATTGCTAATCAGTTAAATCTGCCACAGAACTAAACAGCCTGTTCAAGCATTGATCAGCTTTACATTTCAGACCAAGACTTAACAGGATGATACAAAGTACGAACAAACTCTCTCCAACAGCCTGTAATCAAACCATATTGGGCTTTCATCACAAGAGGGGCAAAGCTTACACTCAGAATTAAATGGAGAACCAGGTAATGTTTCTATGAAAGGCCTTTCCTCTCGTTTCAGCTGAGGTAATAACTCATCATACCTTCCCATGCAGAGGTAATTCAGACTTTACACAACCCTGCTGGTGATTCAAAAAGCAGAGAAACACTACTTGAATGGATTGTAGACAGATGACAAAACTTGTGCAGGTTTTAAACCTGAATGGGACATATCAGTCAGTCAGCATCTGTACCCACTCGTTCATGTTCAGCTGGTACCATCTTCCTCTCTGATCATTGGGTGAGATTGTCAGTCAATCACTCACACCTAGGGACAATTTAGAGTTGCTAATTAACCTCATGCATATTTCTGGTCTATGGGAGGGAGCTGGAGTCCCTGTAGAAAACCCACAAATGCAGGAGGAGAACATGCAAACTTCACGCAGAAAGGACCTGGTCTGGTTTTGAACCCAGGACCTTCTCACTGCAAGGCAACAGTGCTACCAACTGCATCACCATGCAGCCTGAATGGTGCATATGTTTGAGGTAATGTGCAGATAACTTGCCCAGAACCTCTTCTTCTGTCCAAATGTAAATATTTTCAGATCTGCTTTACAGCTGGAAAGAAAAGGAAGGGTGTGTGTTGGAGTCTGTGCTGAACGAACACACAGGAGGCAGAACATGATGCAAAACAGAGTGTGCAGAGCTTCAAACATTTATGTTCTCACTTCCCAACCTTCTGGAACATTGACAACATTTCAGAACTGCACTGCATGTGTGAAAACTGTCAGAGTAACACCAGCTCGACTTAACAGATGCCAGTCAAAGAAAAGTAAAGGATAAAAACCTGCCTATTTCCAACTAATACAAGCCACAAGCCTGCAGCAGCTCAGAACCACCATGCTGATGATGGGAACTTGGAGAAAAACTGCATCTCAGATCTTCTGGATCTGGACCAGGATCTAATATTTTAATGAAAAAGCAAGGAAAATATACAGCACAGTTCTGTTCAATACACAAGGACACGCAGTTAATGGGATTTTTCCAGTTTCTCAAAGCTAACTAATTGTTGTCATAGCAACCAGTCTGTAGAAGCCTAGTTTTAGCAAACGAACTGGAAGATCAGAGTGTTTTGCTTTTAGAAATCTACAGACTTATATTATGTTATTTATCCTGAAACACGTGTTAATGTTAAACACAGAACACGATCACATTTAGCAAACAAAACAATGACTTGTGCCTTTTTCCATTTAGCAGCCGGATCGCCCTTTATTATGCTTTACATGTCTACCTATGAATTTCAACAAAACATTTGTTTTTCCATTAGAAGTTGGTAAGATCAGTCCAGCACTCGCTGAAAAATAAAAGCATCAGATGTGTCAGTTTCCAGCAGGCTGTATGATGCTGCTCTGCTCACATACAGCGGTAACCTGAAGCTTAGCAAGGGCAGCAGATTGCATCACAAGCCCTGCTGAGGAGTCCTGCAGGACGCCAGTTTAAAATACCTGTCCTCACCCAGACAGAAATGACTTGGCAGTTTATAGATCAACTACAAGTAAAAATGTATCTTTTCATTAACACAAACAGATCTGCAAGCTAAAATAAAACTGTTATTTGACATTTTCTCTCAACATGTTTGAAATATGCAACAGGAAGCAATAACAACAACCACCACAAACATGGGAAGGTTTCTGTGATCTGGAGTCGAATCATGTCAAATTAAGGGTGGTTGCATTTTACAACCCTTCACCTATTTTAACATTCTTCATCATCGTCATCATCATCCATGAGCTGACTCATTAGAAACCCCATCATATGACAACACTGATGACCAAGTTTAAATTCCTGGTGGTTATAATAAACTTCATCCTTTCCTTCAGTAGCTGAACACGTCTTGCTGAGCTGATCCAAACACTGACTAAACTGTTGGTGCCTTTATGATATAGATGGAAAATTCCACTGAAATAACCTAAAACTGACAGGAGTATTAATAATTTAATGAAAAATGCCTGAAAATCAACAAATGACATTGCTTTTGAACTGTGGTTCAACAGAATAATTATTAAAACCAGACTGATGAAACTGACCAGGATAAAAATGTTGGTGCCCTTAGGAAAGACTGAAACTATTTTGACCGACATGTTAAACTAAGGTGTGTCCTGTAATCAGTATCACAGGTGTCTTGAAGCTTTCCATCAGCTGTTCAGCTTGTTTAAAGGAAACAAACAGGTTCTGGGGTAGTTTAGTGTCATTGCTGCACCACACTGAACATGGACCAGAGAAAGCAAAAACCAGAACTCTCTGTGGAGCTCAGAGAAGATTTTACATCTGTGTTAAAGGTTAACTCTACTAGAGTATACTAGTCTACTAGTGTCCAACTCCAGGCCTCAAGGGCCAATATCCAGCATGTTTTAGATGTTCCTCTGCTTCAAAACACCTGATGCAGATGAATGGGTCGTCAACAGGCTTCTACTGGACTTGCTGAGATGTTGCAGATTGGAATCAGGTGTGTTGAAGCAGGAAAACATCTAAAACATGCAGGATAGTGGCCCTCGAGGCCTGACTTTGGGCACCCCTCTACTAGACCATCTCCAAGCAGCTTGATGTTCCTGTGACCACAGCTGACATTATTATTAAACAGCTTCAGCAGCTCCCAGGATGTGCAAAAGGAAGTATAACCACAGGTTGGAAAGAAAGAGTTGAGGGAAGCATCCAGTCAAACTGAACTCCACTTCCTGATCACACCATCACTCATGTTTTAGTGTTGGAGCTGCTGCATCTGACACAAGGTGTCCTTAATCTGTGCAGATTATAATAAAATCCAAAGATTATCAAGACATTCTGGAGAAAAATGTTCCATCCAGTGTCAGAAAGTTGATCTCGCAGGTCAAAGGTCCTCTAACAAGATAACAACCCAAAACATTAGACTGTTCTGAAGTGGCCTTCAGAGAGTCCTGATCTAAATCCTGAACATCTGTGGAAGGAGCTGAAAAGGTCTGGAGAAGGACCCCTTCAGACCTGAGACACCTGGAGCAGCTGAAACACAATACCTGTCGACAGGTGCAGGAGTCTCACTCAGAGGAATCACCTGATTGAAGTGATCATCTCTAACAGTGTGTGTGAAGACAAAAGATACAGCTGTGAACATTATAAAGGTGTACCACAGCTTGACTGGGTGTTCTGTTACAAAACTCAAATTAGGTAACTGGTGACTGATAAGCAAGTTTCCACAACGACATAAAAAATAATAAATCAGAAACGTGCCATTATATGAAACTAAAGTGGACTGAAGTTAAAAGGTGTTCAATGGAACAAAGACTACTGAGACTTAAACATGAGCAGAGACTATAATTTTCTATTCAGACTTCTTATGCTAATCAGCTCTCTAGACGGCTTAATAAGAGACTTTAATTCAAATGTGAAATAGAATTTAAATATAAATAAATTAGTGCCTCTTTTTTGGTATAACAGTTCAATCAATAGTTAATTACGCCTGTACGTTCACCTACTGGCTTGTATAACGGAGCAAAGTTTATCTTTGTATGTGACTGTTCGGAACTTCTTATCACTAATAAACTAAGAAGAAGAGAAGGAGGGGGATGAATCTGGGGATTTAGAATATTATTTGGTCTTCGTTGTCCATCAAACATCCAACTGTGCCACCATGCAACAACCCAGCACATGTAAATGTTACTGTCAGCAGTGACAACAAATTTATTTATTAAATCTCAGTAACAGACCCAGAACTCTGAGAGATAAAGACAAATAAATACGGACTAAACTGCAGTTTTCAAAAAATATTAACCAAAAAAAGGATCTGCTTTTTAGCTGATGAAATAAGAGTTAGTTGGAACTGAACTGTTTATTGACTTTAAAACAAAAAAAATAAAAAATCATGACTCAACATATCTATTGCATTCAGAGGAAAAGCTTCTGACAGCAGGAAACATGCTTCCTGCGTGTATTTGAAACGTTAACATGTGACTGACTGGCAACCCGTCTTTCCTCGTTCTCCATGAAGAAGTGAAACAACCGATGAGTAAAAAGATGGATAAACCTAACTAGTCCTGTTGGACAACTAACTCAGACATGGAGTGTGACGGTAAAGGAACAGGCGGCGTGAGCATAACCTGAGGGATAAAATAGGAAAGACTCGCATTTTTCACAGAAAATATCAAGGGAATAAAAACAACTCATCACTATGGAAACAAGAACAATTTCTGAACAATGTTTTATTTTATACATAGAATATTTGGCTTAACTCAGTGAGGTAACTGCTATTTCCTGTTCACAGACTCATACAGCTGAAATATGTTCAATTATAGAGACTGTGATATGCATAATTAGGGACAGAAAGTAAAGCTGAACAAAGTACCAACAATTAAATTTTCATTTTCATTGTCCACAAGACAAAAAACATGACGAGGATTGTGTTTAATTACAAAATTATCTTTGTTAGAAAAGTGTAAATATGTATAAGTATGTTGAAAGACACCGAATAAATATAAAAACAAAAAGATTTTTAGCACACAGATTTTATTAACATGAACTGTTTTTTTACCACAACACCAATACCGAAATTTACCATTAGAAAATCCTGGAGCTTGCAGTGGTGTAAATAATCCCCTTCAGGTGTATTTTATAATAAAATTTGTGTATACTTAAAAAAATATATAAAACTGAAAAGTGGATAAAGTTCTACTTTAGATCTGGATTTTTTGCTTTGGAATGTTTGAGTTGGGGGTAAAAGTCTTTAATTATGGGAGACATTTTATTCTGATTTGTTCTAAAAGTAACTTAATGTTTAATATGTCTTGTTTTAAAGAGGCCATTTCATGCAAATTTTAGGACTTTGTGGTTATTTCTTAAGTGTTTACCTGTAATATGAAACATTTTATATCTAAAAAACGTTAGGAAACACTGATTAACAGACCTTTCAATCGTCTGCATTAAATTTCGGGTGATTCCGGCTCCTTCCATCAGGCCTCAAACAGCAGCTCGTTCATATTCATTATTCAAATTTGCTGGATTCAGATTGGCTAACAAACTAGCCTATGAGAGCAAGGAATACTGTTGCCTGCCCCGCTGCGCATGGCAATATCAGACATTCTCTCTTCCTGTTTGCTACGTCTTATGCTACAGCTTTTAGCCATCAGCATGCTAGGCGTAGTTTCAACAGCGGAAGCTGCCAAATACTAACAAACAAAGGAGTTGTGACGAAACAAGAACCGGCCGTTCGAACTCGAGTGTTATCACCACCTGCGTAGTTTGGGAGATTAAAACTGAAAGAGAAGTTGTTGACCTGTTTTCATACCCACTATGAAGGTAAGAACATGTGGAGCTAAAATATTCAACAGAAACCTCAGAAACACCGTTTTTAATGGAAGGGCCTCTAAGAATTCTTACTGAAGTGTCCGACAATAATTTATATTCTTGGCACGTCACAGACACCTTGGAAAGAAATTTAACCAAATATGTACAAAACCATGAAAAATCAGAATCAGTTTTATTGCCAAGTATTATTTGTATAATACAAGGAATTTGTCTTGGGTGAAGGAGCGCAGACGAAAAATGTAAGTAAGAATAGCAATAACAAATATAAACATAGGAACCAACTAACAATATTTACATGTCCAAAGCAGAAACGAACAAAACACACATTATTTCAAATTCTGTAATATTGAATTACTTTAAAATCTGCAATAATTTTGAGGTAATTATTTTTGCTCTTTCAACTGTAATTTAAACTAAATCACTGTTGAAACTTCTTTTGATGGTATTTCTGGAACAAACATACATAAAATCATGTGACAGTGTTGGCTGGAGCCAAGCGCAGCATTTAGTAATAGAAATAAACAACAACATGATCCTGTTTTGCAATAAAGCCTGTGGTAACCATGCAGTCCACCACGTTGATGATTTAATCAACTAAAATTATGCAAGAACATTTGATTTCTCCTCCTAATGTTCCAAACACAATGTTATTTTGCCTCCTACACAACCAGGGTTGTTTTTTATGTTTTGTTTTTTATCATGGAAACTTTTCCTGAATCAGGACTGTGTTGAGGTTTTTATCCAGCTGTTTCTTACTGTTATCAACCGGTCAGTTTCTCTGACACTGACGCTACACCTTTATCACAGTGTTTGAAACACACCTGCTGTCAAACTGTAAGGCCCCTCATCACATCAGTCAGACCTGCACATTTTGAAAAGGTTTTCACCAACTATTCACTATATAATATCTTACACCTCGTAGAGTATTAATACATTGTCAACCGGAGAGTCGGTGACAAGTTTAATCAGTCAATATAATCATATCAGAAGCTCTACGCCATTTCAGGGTTTATTTAAGGCTTTAGCTTGACGTTCAGGCCTATTCTGATGCTACTTGTGTGATTTGGGATAAATATACTACGCTGATGCTTCGCAGGTTTTTCCTCCTTTAAACAGACATGAATTGGGGTATTAATGTGCTGTCGTGACAGGTGTTCGCTGAATATTTAGTAGTTTGGTTAGCAAGCTGTGGCTAACACCCCCACCCTCGACGCAAACGGACAAAAGGCCAAAACATCTGCAAGTGTCAGTAACTCCTTCTACAGCGGGGACGAGAAAATTCCTGACAGAACCTTTCATTAATTTTCTGGTAGTATAATTGTATTTTTATATATAAAACGGGTAATTAAACAGAGAACAATCCCACCCCTTGCGTCTCTGCTTTTACCACGTCATTGGACTATCCAACACTGCGGAAATACAGCGCTAACTAACAGCTAAATGCTAACAGAATGCTAACCGCAGCTTACCCGTGTCCCCGATGATGATGTATTTGAAGAGATACGCGTACGCCATGGCCTCTTGGTTTGGCAGTCAGCTGTCTCAACCGTTACACCTTCGTAAAACCAAGTGTGAACCGTGTAAAATGGTATCTGACAGCCTGTTACTCTGTTTTTTTCTGTGTCGGTGCTCAGGAAGGAACAATAAACAGCCAGAGCCTCAGCTCGACGTCACACGATCCGCCCCCGCCACGCTACAAAATGATGAGTTCAGAGTTTGCTCGGAAATTATATGGTGCGTTCTAATACACCAAAAGATATTGAAACTTTATTTACTTATTTATGTATTTGTTTGTTTGCTAAAACATGCTTTAACTGCACCAAATTCACAAAAAAATGATTGTGTCATGTGTTTGAAAAGAAGTAGGCATAAGTAGAAGCTTATTTTTGCCTACCCTGATCCTAAAATAACACCGCTCATCATCTTTCAAATTAAAAAGAAATGCAAGAAATTGAAAGTAAAGAAAAACATGACAAAACGAAATAACACAAGTTCTTGTTGACTAAAAATAATGTGTCAAATAAATAAGTTCAAAATTAAATTAAAGAGTCAGGCAGATCGGTGCTCTTCATACGTAAAATAAACACACAAGAACACTTTTAAATACATAATTAATTATGATAATAAAGATAAAATACTTGAAATATTGTTATGAAAATTAAAATAAATTATTTAAAGTGCAAGGTGTCTCTGTTGGCATACAGACTGAAAGGCTCATTATATTTCACAAAAAAATACTCAGTTTGACATTTTTAAAACATATTTTTTGTGTGTGTTGAATTATTAGCTACTACAAGTATATATCTATTACAGTGATTCGGGTGTCTCTTAAAAAGTGAAGTTGACTGGAAGTGTGTTTAAGCTATTGCCACACAGAAACCTTTCCAATTATTCTGCATGTATATTTCTGCATTTTCTGCATTTACAATCACATTTATTTGACAAGTTACACATCACCACCAGCTGAAATGCTGCCAAGCCAGGACAAAGCCTCCACCGGGTTTCATAGAAGTTGAGGACTCTTTTTGCAGCTACCCCCCATTCCCATCTTACCCTGTACATATTAATGATTACTCCAAACTAAAACTTCAGATTTCACTGTGGCACACTTGATCTTTCCTCATTGACTACATGGTCCCTCTGATAAATTTTTAACCAACAAACAGCAGATAGATCAGCTGACTGGCCCCTTGCACTTCTAAAGTTTTCAGTCTTTGGCCTTATTCACTTTAAATGCTGTGCCTGCCTAATTTTCTTAAGTTCTAATACTTTTTGGTCCTTCCAGTTTATTATTAAAAGGAAAATAAATTGTATCATTTATTAAAACTGGTGTGAATTTCAGATTTACTAATACTTTAAAGCTTTTTGAAGAAAAATAAGTCTTTGATGACTTGACATTGTTAAAACAGTCTTCAAACTCGACTTCAATCAGACAAATGTTTCATAAATAATGAAACCTTCACAAGTTGCAACAGTGAACACCAAAAATGACATTAAGCTGTTTAACATGAAGCAGGAAAGTATAGACAATAAAACAAAACAATTATTTTTACTATTTCTGTGTAAAATCACAAGATGCTCTTTGGATTTAACGGTATTGGTGTAGTTACATTAAGCATGAGTCACTTGATGTCAGCAAGTATAACAGAGACAATTCTCACTCAGAACTAAACTTCACATTGGGTTGTCCTGACTGATGATGACCAGGATCTCTTACTCGTATGTTCTAAAACCAGGAAGAACTAAAATAACATAAATAATGTCAAATTATACAACATAAATCTTTATCTCTAAATTAAAGCGCTAATGCAAGGATGAACATTAAACTCACCATCTGATTTAATTCATCATCAAAATATTTAATTATTAGTTCTTGTCAGAAATCCAGTTTGATATTTGCAACAATTTTTGTTCTGAATAACAAAAAATTTTAACTTTTTTTACATCACAATAACCTACTGTGAAAATTTCCAACACTATATTCAGAATGGGAAAAAAACTAAAACCTGGTTTTAGCACAATCTTTCTGGATTCTATGTTCTTCTTTGCTCACTTTAGTTTCTGCTGCCTGTCTGAAAAGGACAAATGGAGTTTGGGATTAGTGATGTGGCATGACTCTAATGGCCACTAGAGGGAGACGTTTACAGACAAGCAGAACTCAAAAGAAAATCCTGTTTCTGATTCATAAACATGCTGCTCATCTGTCAGTAAGAGCTGAAACATTTCCTTAATTCAGGTTAATGTTTACTTTGCAGATTATTGTGAGTTTAGGCTGAAACAGTATAAAAGAAGGGTGTCACAGTTTTTTCTGCTTATCTTTTGCACTCAGTTAAGTCATTAAACATCTGCAGGGGCAGATGTTTTACTCAAGACAGTTAAATAGTTTATCGATGGTGCAAATGTGGACCAAAGGGAGTAAAACTGCATGTCCTGATTTTAGAAGGGGGTGTTGAAACGAGCCCGCCTTCATTTTGATGGCTCCAAGGACAATTTCTAGATAAAGAATGTAGGGTAATTAACATCATAAGCCCGGAGGTCACAGATTACCAAAGAAAGAAATTATCAACAGAAGAAGAAGCGGGACAAATTAATTATTCCTCCCTTCTGACTTTTTGCACATACTTTTCCAAAAGTAACATAAATGTATGTTATTGGTAGACATTAAAATCTCATAGGACCACTGCCAGAGGTGAATGTGGGAAATTTATAGTTGTTTTTCTTTTCTTTTTCTCTCTCCATCTTGAAGCCATCAAGGTTGGAGAACAGTAAGGCCTTTCATTCTCTACATCCTGCTGTTTTCTGTCTATTTTCTTTACCATAGCTGTTTCCTTCAGCCAAGGGTGGATCTGCAGCCACAAAGAGAAACACCAGCTTGACCTTCCTGCCAGCATTCCAACACACATACATGCAAAACATGCTCGAAAAAATAAGAAAATATGTTAATAACACAGACTTCTGACAAATAACTGCAATATTTAGGTTTCTATAATGTCATTTACTTCTAAACAAGGAACTTATGTGGGGGAGTGGATGAAAAATGTGCGTTTATCTGTCACTGTTTGGAAGAAAGCCATGGTGTGCAGGCACACCTGCAGCCTGCAAGAGAACGAGAGGAAGGAGAGGAGGAGAGACAGATAACAGCAAAGTGGAGAGAGAGAGAGAGAGAGAGAGAGAGGAGGAGGAGCAGCAACAGAGAGTAAAGTGAAACAGAGACAGAGTTCTGCACTTTCATCTGTTAGTGGCTTCAAGAGGACAACAGCTGAAGAGAAGAAGGGAGAAGGAACAATATTGAGAATAAAAACCACAAAGACATAAAAGGAGAGTAACTGCTCTGTAGGAGATCTGTGCTGCAAAGACTTCACTTTGTGAAGTGAACAGACTGGGAGTTTACTGGGACAGCAGACTGGTTTCTACACACTGTGAACATGGCCGACAACGTGAACGAGGAGTCAGATTATATCTCTGGGAAAGATGAGCTGGATTGGGGTTACGAGGAAGGTAGGCTGGTCTTCGAGTGAGGGGATGCTGACAGGAACTCTGTCATGCTGAATCTTTAGATCTCTTACAGAAGAGTGTGAACACTAAAGTTTTCAAACAGCTTGTTGTTTATAGTGTATGAGTATTTAAGTGAAGGTTTAATGCCTGGGTTTAATAATCTGGGGTTGAATTAGTGTAACATGTGGTTTTCTTCCAACACAAAAAATGTCAATATTGTTTGGTTTTGTTGCACTTTAATGCAAGTTAAAAACACCTTAAACCATCATCTTAAACATCATTCGTTATCCTTTTTTCTCAAATGTTCTTGAAAATCTTTAAAAAATGTGTTTTATCTGGTGTCACCAGGAGCAGAATGCTGCTTCCAGTCATAACATTGTCTTGGCAGAACATACGTGTTTGGGTTTTTTGGGCGGTTTTCATCTGTAAAACTCCAGCTCTAAGACTAACAGTGAGTTAAAGGATGTGATGAATAAAAAGCCCAGAGCCACAGGAGACTTGTTCAGACTCACGCTCCTTATAACTGATAAGCTGGACAGGTTTTGTGTGTAAAATAAATAAAGTTTCTCTTTAGTTCACTGTTATCTTAAATAAATAAGAAAGGTGACACCATACAGCTGCTGTGACAAGACGTAGCTTGATTCTGTCAACTGTTACCTTATATCCAGTTAAACTGTTTACTTTTTCTTACAGACTTCACACACTAATTTTTTATGGAAACCTAATAGTTACATGTTCTTCTGTTGTTTCACTTTGTTTTCTGTTTTTAACGAACATCGGAGGACAAACTGTGACACTATGATTGTCTCTGTGAGTATGCAGCATGATGTGGGACATTTGTGCATGATTACGATACAATAATTTGACAAAAATTACCACAAGTGTCCTGTAGGATTCTACATTGAACTAGCTTCTCTTATAATCAGAAAAAAACTTATCATCTTCTCTATTGGAAAATATATTTCATTAAAACGTGATTACTTTAAAACCCATGTGATAAAAAGTCAGTGTTTCTCTGGACACTTGTGATATTATATATTTACTAGCTCCCGTTGAGCTAAACAGCATCTAAGGCAATTAAGAGATTTTAGACTTAGAAGTGAGAACACCTTTAAAAACTTGACAAAAGTACAAATCTTCTCTCACTCATGAAGAAAACCTTGAGATACTTGGACTTCTTCTCCAGGCAGAGACTCATTCCCGACCACTCTACCCTTTTCCTCATGACCTCTGAGGTTCCAATCTTCATCCCAGCTGTTTCAAACTTGCTTTAAGTGCCTGCTGGAGGTCCCAACTGGATGAAACCATCAAGATCACATCATCTGCATAAAGCAGAATCTGATGCTCCCAAAACTGGAGACCTTCTGGCTCTCAGTCTGGAAATCCTGTCAAGAAAACCCTTAAACAGAATCGGCAACAAAGATCAGTGGCTGAGTTTAACATCACTGAGAATCAGTCTGATTTATTACAGGCAATGCAACTCGAATTCTTCCTCCACTAGTACATTAATAATAATGATGAGTCTGAAAACTCTGAAACTACTTTAAAAAACAAGTACACGTGTAGTATGAGAGCAAAGTGCTCTGCATGGAAAACCCTCGTGGTGAAGCACAAACAAACTACCGATTCAAACCCACTTCTTTAGTCTTTCTGTGCACAGAGAGTTTTACACAGTCTTTTCAATGCCACAGTAAAACCCTCACTGTCCTCAGACAACGGTTGTCATGGCTTTAGTTGCTGAGGATAGAGGGAATGTCCCCCCCCATCCACTCCACCCCTATTTGCTGTGGAAAAAGCAAACTTTGTGGAGTATCTGTGTGTTTGTTTCTTCTTTCTAAAACACACTGAGTCCTGAACATTTTACCCTTCACTTCTGTCTGAGTCTCAGAACTAAATTAAATGATGTCACACAGTGTCAAAGTCTCTACCTGGTTGTCACTGTCTACCAGAATAATCACACTTGAGTTGTCAGCCTGCCTGAAATGGTTTCCACCTGCTACGACTTGGCCAATGGCTTTGCATGTATCTCGGTCCACAGTACTTTCTGCATGCTACTCGTCCCAGATAGGAAGACCTGACCCTCTTTCTGCAACCACAACCTGCTTAGCTTTGTTCTGAGGTTCTTACAACTCTGATCGTCACACTCAAAACAAGAACTCCTGATCAGTCTCATCAATAAATTAAATATATCTTCTCTTCTGATATAATTAACTTAGGTTTCTTTTGTTCAGACAAGTATAAAGATTTTTTCTTTACCTTTACACGTTTTGACTGTCATCACTGCCAGAAACCTAATATAATTTATCCTGTTCATTTAACGCAGGAAGGAAGCAGTCAGAGGGTTGAAGACGAGGGCAAAGGAGGGTTACTGAGAAACGTCTTCAACTCTAACCCTGTCAGATAATATTAGATGTAATACAGTGCTCACCACTGGTTGTGTTACTTTTACACAGCAACACTATGGCAGAGTAGTGAACCACAAAAGCATGTCAATCTACAGTCTCTAACCACAATAAAACCCATCTGTTAATCCCAAGTACCATTATGTGTGTCAGCAGAAGACTTTTCTTAAGGGTTGGTCAGCAAATGTAATATTCATGCATGTTTTATGTGTTACCAAAAGTATTTGCTCATCTACCTTCACACACACACACCCGTGAACTTTAATGACCTCATATTGTTAATCTGTCAGGTTTAATGTGGAGTTGATCCACCCTTCAGCTCTTCTGGGAAGTCTTTCCACAACATTTGGGAGTGTTTTTGTTAGATTTTTAACCAATTTTCCAGAAGAGCATTAGTGAATTTAGACACTGATGTTGGATGAGAAGGTCTGGCTCACAGTCACCGCTCTCATTCATCCCAAAGGGGTTCAAGAGTCTGTGCAGGCCAGCCAAGTTCCTCCACACCAGATTCTTCAATCATGTTCTCATGGATCTTATTACGTGCTGGTTTTCAGTCATGTTGTAACAGTGAGGATCCATCCTCAAACTGTTCCCACCAAGCTGGGAGCATGAAATTGTCCAAAATGTTTTGTGTGCTTAAGCATTAAGGCTTCCTTCTACTGGAACTAAGGGACTGAGCCCAACCTGAAAAACACCTCCAAACCATAATACTCCCTCCACCAAAATTCCATGGCGATGTACTTTGCACCACTGCATCTGATGCTTTGCTTTGCATTTGGAGATGGCTGCAGCTCCTCGGCTGAACCCAATCAGTGAAGTTCTGTTCTTTAGCTAATCTGAAGGTCACATGAAGTTTGGAGGTCTGTAGCTCATGACTCTACAGAGAGCTCTGCACACTGTGTTCATCAGCATGTGTAGACCTCACTCTGTGAGTCAGTGACTGAAACACCTGAATATAACGATTTGGGAAGTAATGTGTTGTATTTGGGCATTGCTGCTTTAGAAGAATCAAACGTTTCAACGTCATCTTGATGTTTTACAACTGTTATAGCAAACTGCATATTGGCTTTTGAAGTTTTATAAATCTTTTAAAATGCTGTTTTTGCACGTTGCAGTTGGAAACTCCCAGGTGTTAATAATAAAACAAGCTGAATTCTGGATGTAGATCAGCACCAGATATAGATTTAATCATTAATCCAGCCACATTTTTATAAACACAATTGTAGACTAGAAGATGTTAATTCTAAATTTTTTTTGGATTGAAGTTGTCTGCTGAAATAATACAGATACATTTCTGTAAATGGGATTGTTACACAGCCATTAGAGGAAACAAAGTGATTCCAGTCAAACATGTTTATCGACTAAAGAAAAGCCCATTAATGTGGAAAGGTCCACTTTAATGGAGAAGCATGTGCATTATACTCAGAAAAGAAGTCCTCACTCTCAAAGCAGCATAAACATACATCACATGAGAAAAAACAACAGCATTGGAACCTGAGAACAGCTGAAGCAGCTTGTGCTTCTCTGACTGTTTGCCAGTTTAGTTGTTTGGACACACCAAGTTTAACCACTGGAAAAATATTTATACTCAAACATGCCTCATGCTTGGCTGTGTTGTCATACACAGGTGTAGAGTGGGGACTTCATTTCCCAGCAGCCAACGGCGAGTACCAGTCTCCAATTAATCTGAACTCCAGGGAAGCTCAGTATGACCCCTCCCTCCTTGATGTGGGCTTATCACCGAACTACGTGGTCTGTCGAGACTGTGAGGTCATCAACGATGGACACACTGTCCGGATCCTTCTCAGGTCCAAGTCAGGTGACTGCCAGGACACTTGTTAATGTGAGACGTGCTGAGAAAACAACATGTACATTTATTTTTTGTGTGGGTCATTTTTTGTTGTTGAATAAATCAATCCCATTACAAGTGACTCTTTTGTCTGAGTTTCAGTTCTAACTAAACCTTTTGCTTCCTGTGTTTGTTTGTTTGTAACACTTTGTGGTTTCCTGTGCTGTCTTTAGTTGTTACTGGGGGTCCGCTGCCAAGTGATCATGAATATGAGCTGCACGAGGTTCGATTCCACTGGGGCAAAGAGAACCAGAGAGGATCAGAGCACACAGTAAACTTCAAGGCTTTCCCCATGGAGGTACTAGGAGCAAACACGCACACACACACACACACACACACACACACACACACACACACACACACACACACACACACACACACACACACACCCCCACAAGTGTGTTTTGGTATCCTTATGGGGACCGTCCATTGACTTCCATTGATTTTAGTAACTAGATTTATACCTAACCCAAACCCTTTTCCTAACCTTAACCATTACTGATCTATAACTAACCCTAAGACTAACTAAAACTCTATTCACACCATACCTATAAACCTAACCCCTAACCCTAAAAAGGGGAGTCCCCCTCATGGGGACCAGGCTTCGGTCCCCACAAGAACCCTCGGACCCCAGAAAGATAGTAAAAGTCAGGAAACGGGTCCCCAGGAGGTTAGAAATACAAACCCACATACACACACACACACACACACACACACACACACACACACACACACACACACACACACACACACACACACACACACACACACACACACACACACACACACACACACACACACACACACAGAAACAAATGCTTGGCCAAGGAGAACAACCTGCTCTAAAGGAAACATGGCGCTGAAATGTTTGTAATTCTGTCTCCAGCGTTTGTCCTTCTGCTGATTACACTGTAGCTGATTTGAGTCCTTGAACACAGAACTAATTCTTCATCTCTGATAAGTAACATTTCTGACATCTCACACAGGTTCTTTCTTTTTAGATTTTACCTTCTAATCTAAACATTTATACAATAAACTGAAACAATTCCAAATAATTTTTTTTCACGAAACCTAAAATACTTTGAAATCCTTTTTAATTTCAGTTAGTAGTTTGTATCGGTAGATGTTTCTGTATCTTGTTAGAATTCCCAAATAATCCAAAACTAATACAAAGCTGTTGGTTTTGAAATCTAAACATAATATACATTTAGTTTATTTTGTCTTGTGATGCTGTTACAGTCAGTTTTCCAAATTACAGCAATGAAGAAAATGTTGACGGGCCATCTTTAGGATGTTGGTGTCACATTGTCCTTTCTGTCCTTTCAGAATGTCCTTTTTTTGTTGATCCTGTAGAGCAGAGCTGTCAAACTCCGGTCCCTGAGGGCCACTGTTCTGTATGTTTTAGATGTCCTTCAGCTCCAACACACATGATTTAAAAGGCTGAACTACGTCCTTCTGCACATTCTGCAGATGCCCGTTAATGGTCATTGTTTTAGATCAGGTGGACTGAAGCAGAGAAACATTTGAAACTTTGTGGCTTTTGGGGACAGGATTTTGAAATCCCTCGAGTGTGGCTGGAGTCTAACCCTTTGTCAGGGTTTTGGGGCGTTGAGTTGGTTTTCTGTTTTAGTTTTTATGTGTACTTCCGAATTTCCTGTGTTTTTATTTTGTAGAGGTCTTAGTTTTTCCTGTTTTATTTTGAAAGCTTTTCTTGTTTCTCATCCCCCTTGTTTCTTGTTGCTTTACTTATGCTTTAGTCGGGGGTTTGGGGCATGCTTGAATTCAACTGTGTTTTTCTGTTTGTGATTTGGTGAGTTTTGTGAGGTATTTTGGCTCTGCTGTGTCTCTTGGTCCACCTTACAGTTTGTGGTTCTTCACACTTCTTCAACGTTCATTCTGTTTTCATGTTTTTTCTCATGTTATATCATGCATAACATGCTCAACCTCAGAAAATCATCCTCCTCCCAAAATATCCATTTCATTCATGTTTCATTCATGTTTGTGAGCTACAACTTTATTCTGTTTAGATGTAATACTTTACTATTTTTACTGTTCAGTCTGTTTTTCCTTTATAAACACATTACAGAACCAACTGGTGATGATTGTTACACTCTGGCTGACTTGAGCTTCCCACATATAACAGCTTGTGTTCTGTTGTTTTTTGTGTGCAGCTCCATCTGATTCACTGGAACAGCACTTTGTTCAACTCTTTAGAGGACGCTCTGGGGATGAAGAATGGAGTCCTCATCATTGCACTTTTTGTGCAGGTAAACTTCCTCAGAAAGAGCCATGGAGCTGACGCTGGCATGTATCTGATCTCTAATCAATATTTACCAAAACTGAACTGGTTGTGTTCAGCAGCCTTGCAATACATAATTTTGTTTTTATTCACTGAGTCTGTGTTACACAGCTGGAATAATGTTCAGACCAGAAGAATCAGGAGTCATTATCAAATCTATTTCACACTTACACAGATATGTTTAAAACAAACAGGACATAACATCCATCAGTCAGAATAAATAGAATGAAATCTGACATTAAACAGAAATGCTAAAATAAAGCTCAGGCTCAAGTGAACTAGAATTAAAAGCTGTTGCATTTTCAGACAGGATTTAAAAGTCTGTCTCTGCAGTCTGAATGTCCAGGTGCAGGTCTGAGAGCTGCTTCTGCAAAAAACCTAACCCTCCCCTAAACTTGGCTGCAATAAGATCATCTGGCTGATCTCGGTGCTTCTTTGGGGTTGTGTAGGTGTGGGAAATGTTTGAGACTGTAAAATTCCGCTACATTTTGAAAGCTAATGTTTGGATCATCCATTCTGTAACAGAAGGTGATGAACTCTTTCTAGATTAGTTTGAATCATCAATCTTAAATATAATAATGTTCAGTTTACAACTGAAATTCCCTCTTTTCCCTCCTAATCCCAGACAGAAAACCTTTGATTAATGTAAGTTGAATAACAGCTCAGAGAAAGTGTCTCTTAATAATGAATGCAGAGGGAAACACACCCAAACAATAGCTGCTGTTCCTCTCATTTTTCTTTTGACCCAAACATTCTGGACCTCCTGAGATCTCAGTCTTACTTTCAACCTGACACGTCCTGTTTTCTACTGTTTCTGTAGTTTCTACTTCCTGTTTCCACCCTGTATAAAACAACTTATCTCTGTTGAGTTTATCTAACATTATAAAAACAATCTGCAGCAACAATAAAAAGGTCTGTACTGAAACCCAAAATGTGTGTTTTCTCAGATTGGCAAAGAGCATCTGGGTCTGAAGGCCATCACTGAAGTCCTACAGGACCTGCAGTACAGGGTGAGACAGACAGAACAATTCATTATCACATTGTCAAACTTGACATGTAATGAGCATAACATCTCTGTAACTGTATTTTTATTAAGGGGAAGAGCAAGATAATCCCGTGTTTCAATCCCAATACACTACTACCTGGTAAGCTCCAAGTAACAAGATTTCAGATGTGCATTTTAAACATGAAAGTTGAAATAAAGTATTTGGGTTAAAAAGACCTGATTAAACAAATTAGATCTAAAATGAATTTAACAAATAGCAAGAGATACAGTATGCGACAGATAAACGTTTCATGAAAGCAAAAATCATTGAAATAAATCACCTTAAGTATCATGTTTGTGCTTTTAAAAAATACTTGATATGTTAACAGTATAATGAAACAGTCATAGCTGATGTTAGTAAATCAATAACAGTAAGTTGAGTCTTGGAACACATAATTACATCTGCAGATGCTGAAAGTTCAGGGAAAATTTTGGGAAAAATCCCAGATATTTCTCCCTCCAGCTTCATGAGTGTGTATCATTGTACTTCCTCTTCTACTTCCTTTCATTATCATTAAGTCCAGTGGATGAATTCCTGAACCTCTTCGTCATTTTTCACATTGTGTTGCTCTCAGATCTTTAATGTGGCTCCTGCTTCATTCCCCTTTTAATTTAAATTCCTTCAGCATGATTAAAATTCTCCCCAAAAGGCGCTTTGGGAAAAATTATATGTTTGTTCAGATCTCAGCCGGTTCTTATAATTTTAATTCCATTTTAATAAGGAAGAAATTCAGCTTTTATCATTTTAATGGAACTGACTGTTATTTTTTTATCAGACCCCCTGCTGAGAGATTACTGGGTATATGATGGATCTCTGACCACACCACCTTGCAGTGAAAACGTGACCTGGATTCTCTATCGATACCCTCTCACCATCTCACAGCAACAGGTGAAATAAACAACATAATGAACAACATTTGAAAAAATCTGTAAATGTGACTAATGATAAGACAGTATGAGGAATAAAAATAGAGTCACGCTGAGGTATTTAACACTAGGATCCCTGAAGCCAATGAAAAGTTTTGTAAAATTTTTCGTGGACCTCTTTTGTTCTCACACTTTGGAGATGTTAATACAGTTAATTGGATTATCACATTTCACAGAACAGAGGCTGATCAGCTAAAATTCATTCTTATTCTGAGTAATTTTAGTCTGTGTTTTAGTTACAGTATTTTTGACAGTCTGTTTCATTTACACTGTTCACATAAGCGTCTAAATAGTGTTTTTATGGTATCATTTCGTAACCTGGCCACAGATATTAACATAAGGCAGATCACCTGTTAGTCTGTTTACTGCTGGTTTCTTGCTGGTGATACATGGCAGATATTTTTTGTAAGGTACATTGTGCTGTCAGTCAGACCGCGGCGTGTCACACCTGATTGAGCTGACACTTCATGAGGGTGGAGTCAGAGTGACATATCAAACTTTCAAATAACTGTTGACAATCATGTTGTTTTTTCATGAACACTTCTGTAGTTATGAGTGAAACATGTCCAGGTGTTTGATATTGGAACAAATCAGTCATTTGTGTTTTGGGGAAACCCTTAGATGAAAGTCAGACCAAATCTTCTGGAACAATGCAGACAGATGAGTTTAAATTGAATTTCTGGGACACCAGAACAAAGGATGCATTCTGTATGAACCAAATAAAGCTTTCCAGTAAAAGAACCTCCCAGAAACTGTGAAGCAAGGAGGAGGTTTGGGTATGCTTTGCTGCAGCAGGACCTGCCAGTTCCCCATCATATAATCCACCATGAACTGTATCGCGTATCAGAGGGTGCTTGAGGAACAAATGAGACCATCAGGAAGAAAATGATAGCTGAAGCAGAACTAGACGTGCATCACAACAATAATACATTCAAGTAAATACTCTGAGGACTGACTGCAAACGGAGAGCTTTGGAATGAACGAGTCAAAGTCCAGTTTGCGATCCCTTTGAGATGCTGTGGGGTGTTTCAAAACTGCACATGCAATAACATCCTCAAACTTCTTGCAACAGAAAAAATTCTGCATTGTGGGACTAAATTTTCCTCAGACTGATTTCAGACACTGGTAGATGCAACAAGAAACGTCTCACTGAAGTTATTTCAGCCGAGCGGGGCAACGACAGCTTTCAGGGGGAAGAATGTCTGGATATTTTCCTCATTTAAAAAACACATTGCTGTTAATTTTACTTAATTAGTAAAACAAGGTTATTCTATTTTCCCCAGAGACAAATAAGAACTGGTTTAGAGTTTGATGTAGGAACATTTCTTAATAAAGACTTGAATATTTATATATGCAGAAAGGAAGTAGATCATGATTGTAGATGATAAAGAACATGACAGTGATACTGAAGACATCAGTAACACATCCTGTGGTAATTTCACAATAAAAGTATGTAACGCGATGAAACAATGAGATGAACTTCTGCTGCAAACTGAGCATTAACTAACAACATTACAACAATCAAAATCAAAGTAATTACTCACTGATAGCTGACTCACATTTATATTCTTCCATGAGCATTGTTTGGTGTTTTTTGATTAATTTCAAACATTTTTTATTGTTTGAGGTAAATCTGTTCTTCAGATTATAGATTATGCTTCAGCAGACACAATAAATATCATTTTCAATCTCAAATTTTCCAGAGTTCAGGCATTTCCACGAATCTATTTCAAGACAACTTGTAATTAGTAAAATAAAAAAATAAAACAAAATAATACATAAAAATGACTGATTTATACAAAAGCCATGAGTTATCATCTGTCCACTCTTTTGTTGTCCATGTTATTTTTTATATCCCATCCTGAATAAACAGTCTGATCCTATTAAATTTTTATTATTACACAGGAGCATGAACTCCCTGTTCTCTAGCCTTCACCTCTGCAGGCTCCAGGAAGCCTCTCCACCCACAGCCAATCAATGCAATTGTCATGTTGCCTCTGAATGATTTAAACTTTAATTCAACCTTTCCTTGAATCACGTCTCGCTTCCAGCAGGTTGCAGTAACAGACGGTGGTGCTAACCTTCTGACATTTATTTATCTGTCATCCTGGCTGCTCGCTGGCCCACTAACCCTTTGAAAGGCTAATGCAGAGGGCGAATCCTGCCTGTACCGCCTCAGGCCTCGTCTATAATTTGGGAGAATTACAGAGACAGAAAACAAACAGGTGATTTTACTGAATCAGTGTGAAATCTGTGAGATTCAACCTTAAAAATGGTTCCTAAGCTGTAATTGTTTTTCCTTTAGTTAAATCCTGTATCTGTCTGGGTTGGTGACTAATTGAAGACAGAATTGAGAGGTATTGAATGATCCTCACTTATTTGGGTCACATGGGGCATGTCATGTATCGGCAAACACACCGAGACTGTCATGTGACAGTTAAGCAAGTTTTCTTGTTGCAGTTGAGTCAAAGTGTCTCAAGTGTGGCTCAGTTTAAAGTATATGCAATTTACCTTCATTTAATCCTCAATAAAACTCCTCCCAAAGTTGCGTTCCAGATGCCTGCAGGGACTCTGGGAATATTTAGAGAGAACATTTGTCTTTCTAATTTTTCCAACAAGAACACTGCAACACTTTGGAAATACCATCACAGTCCAGTAAGATACGAGTTTAAATCAGAAGTATTACTTATTCCTATTTGCAGGATGACTGTCACTGTTAATCTGCTATACAACAGATTTATAATAACCATAAATAAATATTTGGACCTTTTTATAACTGCAAAACACTTGTTACTGAATATTTCAGTCTAGTTCTTTGATCATTTTGTTTTATCCACTGCATCTTCTGTCTGTACTAATAAGCAGGTCAGATCATTGGGTCACACCACAACAGCCAACTTCCTGTTTTTTTTTTGTTGCTGAAATTGAAAACTTGCATCTTTCCTGTGGGCTCATTAAATCCTGTCATTTCACATGTGCGCTGTGAACCTTAAGGTTGAAGTGAATGAGCAAAGGAATTTAAATACAGTTTATTTTCTTTTGCACAGACCATCAGTTGCAGCTTTGCAGAAGTTATTTGGTCAGTTGGGGGTTTTCTTATCACACCTGCAGTAACAGTTACGCAGCTAGATGAACACAGACGACAGCAGAAGTATTTTTAAAACAGCATGTCCTGCTTTTCTAGAATACACACTTCAAATATCCGGCCATTATCGACTGCTAGAAGACCAAATGTGGTGTGTGTGTGTGTGTGTGTGTGTGTGTGCACAGTGAGTGAATGTCACGCAACAGTTGCTATGCCCACAGTCTTTGCACCTTGACAGCATGCTGTAAAACTTTCTACTAGCAGGCAACAGAACAAGAACTGGATGTTAGATGTGTAGTGGACTGATAAGATCTGCTGTGGCTGTGATTTCACACGAAGAGGAAGTCGTGTTTTGTATTTTTCTGACTATAACTCGGATTTGAAAAATTTGTCCTGAGAAACTGAGAAAGCACTTCCTTCAGCTGAGCCAAAAGCTTTCAAGCTGTTTGTTCTTTCTCTAATTTAGATGAATTCAGAAATTCATCCACCATGTCTGCGTGGTGGATGAATAAAAACCAAAAACTTTATGTGTCTGCAGGAAAGGCATCAATTTTAACCCAGAATATCAGCTTTACTCTTCAAACCTAAATACTGAGATCTGAATCTGCCACCAGATTTGTTGCAGCTGAATCTTCTCACTCCCTCTGCAGATCGAGGAGTTTCGAAGGCTGAGATCCCACATCAAGGGGGCGGAGCTGCCTGAAGGGAATGACGGGATGTTGGGGGACAACTTCCGCCCCACCCAGCCGCTCAGTGACCGGACAGTTCGCGCTGCCTTCCAGTGACTTTCCCTTTCCTCTATCATCTCAGACAAACTGTGGAAGCTACAGACACAAATATAGAAGGTAACAGTGTTACGCTGGTTCAGCTCCGTCCTGATCACTCAGCCTGACATTCACTTTGATGTAAAAGTTTAGTCCTGGAGCTCAAACTGCTGCTGGTGCAAATATTTTGACAAAAACAGATTAGATGCCACATCACCTTTACTTTTTGTTATGTAATGCTTTGTTCGTGTACAAATACTGCATTTTATTTATGAAAACCAGACTCTGTTCCACTTATCACTGAACGCTGTTCACACATTCAGCACATTTCCTGCAGGGACACATTTCTATTAGGAGTAGGCGTTTCGTCCCAGAGGCTTTCAGGTCCTCTGAAAGTAAAACTTAACGGATCAGGCCCTGGAAGAACTAACCCAGTTCACTTACTAATCTGGGACCAGCCCTATATACATTATAGTGACTGAGGAGATCCCAGATTTAGCTCAGGAGCACTGCGGCAGGGAAACTGGAAAAGCTTCAGCACAGAAATGATGAGGACGGTTTCTTTTCCAGGTTTTGATGAATCTGAGTTTATTTCTACATGAAGCCAACTGAAAACATATGTTGAAAGTAAATGTAATTACAGACATGTACTTAATAGTGTATTTTTAGCATGAATTGACTGAGTCACATATTCAAAAAGATCCTGAAACGAGTCATCTTCAGATATTTGTTGCTGTTTGACACCTTTTGTTCCTGTTTTGTTCCTACTGAGATCTTCTCTGGAGCTCTGAACAGTTCTTCTCAGGATCCGCACGGTGAAGCACGTGAGATGTGAGAAGTTCATGGAACTTCAATCTGAAATCCTTTAAACGTTAACCACAGATAAATATTTCCATGACCTTGTTGTGTTTTACTGAGGCGGTTATTTGAAATACATTTTTTCGCTGCAGCATTTTTGTTTGCGGTGAACTCTCACATGCAATCGGCTCCTTTGTTTAAGTGATTTCATCAGAATCTGGAGAACTGAACTCTGGAGAACATCTGAATGAACTTTTACTCAGTTTGTATCCAAGTAGCAGCAAAATGAGAGAAACAGAAGAGCTACAAACTTGAGTGAGAAGCCAGAAAAGCATATTGAAGGGGGAAGCTGAGGAACTGTGTGATGAAGGGAGGTGGGAGTAACAGAGGGGAAAGAAAAACAGAAGACTATTGTTGCCAAGTGAAAGCAGATATTTGATGTTATCCCACCTGAGAAAAAGAGCAGCGAAGGACACAGAGGACTGTGGGACAAGGGTTGCTTTTAGGACTTTCTAAAACGCTGTTAAAACAGGTTCATTTGGTCATGTGACATGTTTCACTGCCAGCTGAGAGCTACAAGCTACCAGCATAAATATACAGACATCAGGCTCTCGGACAGTTTATTGTTGTATCTTTGTATCATTTCTTTATTAACACAAACTGTTCTGGAGTCTTTTTCAGATAAATATTCCAAAACAAAAGAAAAAAGGGAGATTGTGTTTCTGGAAGCTGTTTGATTTCAGTACTTTGGATTTTATAGTTGCTGTATGAAGCAGTTCTGAGCCAGAAAGACTGATGATGTCATCAGAACTGATTAAAATTGAACTCTTAACGTTCAGAGTTGGATGATGACCTGGAGTCCTCAGTGTCAGCTCCCACCCGCTCAGGGTTTGATGTTTTTGTGTTTAAGCTTGAGGCATTTTTGGATTCTAATAGTTTTTAACATTTCTTTGTAACAGAATCCATGTTTCTCTTTTCTTTGCAGAGGTAATTGGAGGTGTGAGGACAAGAGAGGAAACAGAGAGAGAAGTTGATGTGGTTCAGCCACAGACTGACCTACACTGCAGACTTCATGTGTGTGTGTTCTGTTCAGTCAACTCATACACACTCAAACCTACATGTTCTGTGATTGTTAGTATTATTTATTCAGATGAGGTAATTAATTATGAGACGGAGCTGCTTCAACACAAACTCCAACTTTAGTTCATTTTCTATCAGCATCAGTGTTAACTGGCGTGTGTGGATCGTCCATGTCTTCATAGTTTTTGCATCCAAATGAAGGAACCGTGGACACTTGTTTGTTTGAATTAAAAATATCATATTTTAAACAACAACTGACTTGATCGGTGCAACACTACTCCCCATATTCTTCATGCTGTTTTAGGAATGACGAGATCGACAGTCATCGCTTCATTATGTGTGTTTACAGTATGTGTAAAAGACTGTTAGTGTAAAGCAACAATAAAATACAACAGTGACTAACTAAAATGAGTGTTTTATTTACACTAAACAGAATAAGACGAACACTGTTTTACAGAATGATCATAAAGTCTCATGAAAAGTCCAGCTGACTAATAATGAGACTTATGTTGAGTAAGTGTTTCCTGAGCTCAACATCCTGCAGACAAACACGAAGAGCTTCAAAATGATGAATATCAGAATAAAAGAAAATGAAACTGTTAATCTGCTTGTAGTTTGAGTTTCTGCTCTGGGATTTGTAATGTAGAGGGACATAGAGAGAAGACAGGATGAGATGTCCAGGAAGAAGATGATAGAACAGCTGGAGGAGATGGAACGACTCATCATTACTCAGACAATCTCTCTTCATAAACGTAACAAGCAGGAAATGACTAAAGACTCGACACATCCAACAGC
The DNA here is from genome assembly GCA_006937955.1 of Pachypanchax playfairii. Taxonomy (NCBI): domain Eukaryota; kingdom Metazoa; phylum Chordata; class Actinopteri; order Cyprinodontiformes; family Aplocheilidae; genus Pachypanchax; species Pachypanchax playfairii. The sequence continues at coordinate 789,158 of SSNP01000111.1, read as the reverse complement.
TGCTGGTTATTCTGAATGGAAAACACAGAAATAAAGTTACTGGGAATAAATGATGTACTGAAACTAAAAGCAAACTCACAAGAAAGAAACAGGCTGACAGAAAGAAACTAAACAAAAAAACCTGATTAAAAACAAATAAAGCAAGAAACAAGGGAAACACAAACCCCTTCAAAATAAAATTACAGGAAACATGGCAAAATCATGAAAAATAAAACAAACCCAAAACCAATAACCCAATAGGCAACAGTACGATTAAATCAATATAAAGCAATAAGCCAAGTAATGAATGTCAGGGGCTCGCTGTCAGCTCCTAGTTCATTTCAGATTCTCAAAGTTAAAAGCTCTGATTATTTACTGGCACAAACGCGCCATGAAATTCAGCTGCTGTGAGTTTAATTCCTTTTGCATCGTTGCTGTTCTTGCTGCAGAGTCTACAGATGAAGTTCTCTCAGCAACACATCAGAAGTGATAAACAGAAAGAGAAATGAGTTATTGAGCTTCAGGTCTGAACGTAGGAAGATTAAAGAAACTCCATATAATCAAACAACATTTTTTTCTTTTTATTTTCACTTTATAATGAAAAATCTTTGATTTTTAATCCTGAAAATGGCATCGAGCTGCACCTGCTGGAGGTAAAAAGCAACAATAACATGAACCCATTTTTTTTTTTTTACAGTCTATGTTTGACACTAATCACTGGATGAAATAATGAGTCAGACTTTTCCTTGCTGACTTGTTGTTAAGGCAGCTGCGCAGCTGCTTGTTGCTTTTCCTGAGACGCAACTAAAATTGGAAGATCAATTAGGACTATTCATGAGATTTTTTCAGTTTAGTTTTTAACAAACAAAAGATCAATTAGGACTATTCATGAGATTTTTTCAGTTTAGTTTTTAACAAACAAACACTAAAATAGCTTCATGCTCATCAAGTCAAGCTTAATCTGATTTGAAAACAGGTTTATTCTCATGCTGATTGTTGTGTCAGCTCAAGTATGTCAAACATTCATCAGTATTGCTCAAAAATCTGAAAAAAACCCTTTAAGTCGGGCGTCGCCTCTTCAGCTGGAGAATTATGTTTGTTTATTTGTTATTAGAGGTGTGTGTTGGTGTCAGATGTCCTTGTGTGTTCACACAAAGCTAGAAAACAGGGTTCAGAGGTCAGACTGAGACAAAGAAGCAGATCTCAGATCAGTTTGACAGCATGTTAGACTCTGTTTGGATTCTTAAATTTGCTTGTGTAGTAGAATCTGTGCAGTTATTACACATCTGACTTACAAACGTGGACAAAATTGTTGTTACCTTTCAATCAATGAAAGAAAAACTCACAATGGTCTCAGAAATAACTTTAATCTGACAAAAAAATTCTAGGAGTAACTAATGAAAATCAGACATTGCTTTTCAACCATGTTTCAATTGAATGATTTAAAAAATAAACTCATGCAACAGGGCTGGACATGAGTGATGGTACCCCTAACTTAAAGCAGAACTAAGTAAGTTTTTTCACCTCAATAAATGTTTTCTAGAGTCCCTGTGGGGGTAAACAAGGACTTGGCGGGGTGATTCGTGGGTCCCTCCCCTCCCTCCGGGGTCTGTGTCCTGAAAGCAGCACTTGCAACTTTCAGTGGATCGGACCCGACTAATCTCGCGAGAACAAACCTGCTTTACGGCACTCACACTCACGTACATAAATACAAGCATGAAGCCCTTGCCGTTGTTAGCAACGCCACCCTTAGGAGCGCAAAGATGACAATAATACTCACCTGTCGAGACATTTTCTTGGTTTTGTTTTTCTTTCTTCTTGCAAAAGCGTTTTCTGTGCGTTGTTGTTGGGGGGGCGGCGGCGGCGGCGGGGGAACGTTACGACAGTGAGCTTTCACAGGGGACCAGTAGGGGGAGAGCGAGAGCAAAACTTACTTAGTTCTGCTTTAAAAACTTGTTCCACAACCTCTTGAGTCATTCACTGCAATCAAATGATTGTAACTGTCAATGAGACTTCTGCACATCTCAGCAGGTATATTCTGGTCCACTGCTCATGAGCAAGACGGCATGTTTCAGCTCTTAAACCACATACTGCACCATCACTACAGCAGGGATTCACAGGAAAATCCAGGTGCTGAACTGACCTGCCTGCAATCCAGAGACGTGTTGCTACCATCGGATTCCCAATAATCTAATAATATTTTATAATAAATTGTAATATATTTCAGTTTCAACATCTTTTATGTTTATTTATGTTCTTTTGGAAATATAATATAGGTTAACGTGATTCACAAACCGCTGCATTCTGTTTTTATTTACATTTAACAGAGTCGCAACTTTTTTGGAGGTTGGAGTTGTACAGCTCAGTTGGTATCAGTTTCATCATCACGCTCACCTCAAACTGTCAGTTGAAGGCATCAAACCTCAAAAGCTCCATTAGCAAAGTGAAAATCCTCCAAAAAAAAAACAAAAACAACAAGTCAAGTCACTGATTTTCATCTATAATCACATTTTGGGAGTGTCGATAGGAAAAATGTATCAAACCGAAAACACTTGCATCTATTTTAAACAGTTTGCATCATTTTAAAACATCTGCTTTTTTCTAAATGTGATTAAAATAAAAATATAATTACAAAAACATTCACACAGACTTAAACTGATGAATGTCACAGTTTGCAGATAAAACAGTGACAGATTTAAGAAAAGGCAGAAAGTATGGAATTATTTTAACAATGCTGCTCTCTGCTGTTTGAAAGAAACATTACACAGCTGAAAGCAGAAGGAGCAAAATGAGACGCGTATTTTATTGTTTTAGAAATCTAAATTTGTACTGATCCATTCAACTTTCTGTGAGGTTTGGTGTTGTTTGCATTTAATTTTCTGGATTTATATGCTTTATTTATTCCTCAGCATGTTATTATTTCTGCTCATGGATGCACAATCCTCATAAATAAAGTGTCAGTTTTAAATATATTTCAGCTTTAAAGTCTTCTCACTCCTTTGTCTGGTTCTTTGTTCCTTAATTGGATTTTGTTGATCATCTCTGTCGTTTAATATTTATTAATAGGTTAGTTAATTGTTAAAACCGCTGGTTACATAAAGTTAATGCGATTCCAAACACTTTTACATTGATCATTAAAGCACAATAAGAATCGCAAGTTCCAAAAGCTGCAGAGGAAACTGCTGCATTTCAACTTCAACACAACTAAAATCCTGTTTTAATATGTCGTCTATGTTTTTACTGTTTCTTTAAAAAACTGATACTGATACTGCCGTTATTTTAATAAACGTATAACTTTAGATTGTACTTGTTTAAGCTTTTTAAAATAAGTTTAAAGTTGACAAATAACCGAAGAACAAATTTGTCCTGAAAATGTATTTGAAGAAACTACTAAAGGATATCATACATTTTTCGACGAGTCTGGTTCTAATGTTAGACTTATCCCCACTGAGTTTAACATCCCTGCTGTGGAGGATCTTTATTTTTGGTTTTCCAGTTAAAATCTCAGACCTTTGGAGTATTTTTTGGTTAATTTTCTCTTTCTACACAACACACCAACAATGTTGTGTAACAAAAATAATAAAGATGTGAACGAATGATCAATATACAGTCACAATGTGGAATCAGAACAAAACCTTCTGTTGAGGATTTTTCTGTAATAAAGTTGATTAAATTATTTACAGAATCATTAATCCCTTCAAAACAAACAAACAAACAAACAAACACACAACCCTAACCCTAACCATGCATGCAGTTTAGAATCGTCACTAACCCTGACCACGCATGTTTCAGGACAGAAAAACTGTAGAAAACCTGGTCTGGTCTGTTTTGTACATTTGAATTAAAGAAAAAAAATATTTTCACCTCATGAAATGCATTCGAATATATTCTATTATTCTGTAAAATATATAAAAAACAGATATTCTTGTATAAATACATGTAAAATACTGGTCTGGCGCCACCCTGTGGCAATCTGTATAATTGCATTGCAACACATTTTAAATGTCAACATGCAGTGTCTCCCCCTTGTGGCTCATTGCAATAATTACATGTAACTATTCCAAATGGCATGTTTTATTCTTTTGAATTAAAATTGTAAATACAAAGTTATTTTGTTACTTTTTTCTTCTGCTAAGTGTACCTTATGGAAGACCATAGGGTGCAGTGCAGGTATTGGGACAGGGCCTTTTCATCTACACATCCCTTGGTGAAATTGGTCTGGCGCCACCCTGTGGTCAATCTGTATAACTGCATTGCCACACATATTTTAAATGTCAATGTGCAGTGCACTTTTTTTAGAGATATTTCTTTTTATCTCATAAAGTGCTTTTCAATACATTATATTATTCTTTGAAATATTTAAAAACAGAGGTACTTGAATAAATAGGTTTAAAATGTAACTTATGCAAGGGGAAACGCTTCTTATCATCTAGTTATCCAATTGTAAAACTGGTCTGGCGCCCCCGTGTGGACAATCTGTTTAATTGCAGTGCCACACAAATTAAGGCGTGCAGTGTCTTGCCCTTGTGGATCATTGCAAAAATTACATGTAACTGTTAAAAAAGGTCTGTTATATTCTTTTGAATTAAACTCATTGTAAATAGAAAGCACTTTTTTAAAAGAAAAATTAGTTTTTATCTCTTGAGATGCATTATAACAATTTTTTTTTCTGGGAAATATTTAAAAAACAGAGATGCTTCAAGAAATAGATTTTATATGTGACCTATTCAAAGGGAAACTTCTTATTATCTTGTCATCCCTTAGTGAAACTGGTCTGGCGCCACCCTGTGGACAGTCTGTGTAATTGTATTGCAACACATATTTAAACGTCAATGTGCAGTGTCTCCCCCTTGTGGCTTATTGCAATAATTACATGTAACTATTAAAAATTGCATTTTTTATTATTTTGAATCCAATTCAAGGTATATAGAAATTACTTTTTAAAAGAAATAATTGTTTTCATCACATTTGAAGTATTTTAACACACTTCTTGTCATCTAGATGTCCCTTAGTTTAACTGGTCTGGCGCCACCCTGTGGACAATCTGTGTAATCGCATTGCAACGCATATTTTAAACATCAACATGCTGCTTTTTGCAATAATTACATGTAACTATTAAAAATGGCATATTTTATTCTTTTGAATTAAACTCATTGTAAATAAAAGAGCACTTTTTAAAAGAAATAATTCTTTTCATCCAGACATCCCTGAGTGAAACTGGTTTGGCGCCACCCTGTGGACAATCAGTGTAATTGCATTGCCACACATATTTTAAAAGTCAACATGCAGTGTCTCCCCCTTGTGTTTCATTGCAATAATTACATGTAACTATTCCAAATGGCATGTTTTATTCTTTTGAATTAAAATTGTAAATACAAAGTTATTTTGTTACTTTTTTCTTCTGCTAAGTGTACCTTGTGGAAGACCATAGGGTGCAGTGCGGGTATTGGGACAGGGCCTTTTCATCTACACATCCCTTAGTGAAACTGGTCTGGCGCCACCCTGTGGTCAATAAGTGTAATTGCATTGACACACATCTTTTAAACATCATCATGCTGCTTATTGCAATAATTACATGTAAGTATTAAAAATGGCATGTTTTATTCTTTTGAATTAAACTCATTGTAAATAAATACTTTTCTTTTAAAAAAGTGCTCTTTTATCTCTTTTCATCTCGTGAAAATTCTTTCACTTCTCATTTCATCTAGACATCCCTCAGTGAAACTGGTATGGCGCCACCCTGTGGACAATCAGTGTAATTGTATCGCCACACATTTTGAACGTCAACATGAGTGTCTCCCCTCTGTGGCTCATTGCAACAGTTACACTAAGTTATTAAAAATGGTCTGTTGTGTACATTTGAATTACAGAAAAAAATATTTTCACCTCATGAAATACATTAGAAAATATTCAATTATTCTGTGAAATATTTAAAAAACAGATATTCTTGTATAAATACATTTAAAAAAAAAACGGGTCTGGCGCCACCCTGTGGGTAATCTGTATTGTCACACATTTTAAATGTCAACATGCAGTGTCTCCCCCTTGTGGCTCATTGCATTAATTACATGTAACTATTCAAAATGGCATGTTTTATTCTTTTGAATTAAAATTGTAAATACAAAGTTATTTTATTACTTTTTTCTTCTACTAAGTGCACCTTGTGGAAGACCATAGGGTGCAGTGCGGGTATTGGGAAAGGGCCTTACACTCTTCTTTTCATCTACACATCCCTTAGTGAAATTGGTCTGGCACCACCCTGTGGTCAATCCGTATAATTGCATTGCCACACATATTTTAAATGTCAATGTGCAGTGCACTTTTTTTTAGAGAAATTTCTTTTTTTCTCATGAAGTGCTTTCCAATACATTCTATTATTCTTTGAAATATTTAAAAACAGAGGTGCTTGAATAAATAGGTTTAAATTGTAACCTATGCAAGGGGAAACGCTTCTTATCATCTAGTCTAGCGCCCCCGTGTGGACATTCTGTTTAATTGCAACACTAAATAGATTTTAGAAGTAGACGTGCAGCGTTTCCCCCTTGTGGATCATTGCAAAAATTACATGTAACTATTATAAAATTAAACTCGTCATACAAAGCACTTTTTTTAAAAGAAATTTTTTTTTTTTTTATCTCATGAAATGCATGTTTGTTCTGTGAAATATTTAAAAAACAGAGATGCTTCAATAAATAATAGTAAACGTGACCTAAACAAGGGGAAACTGTTCTTATCGAGTCATCCGGCCTTAGCTGCTTGAATAAAATGGTGACTAAATCATGCAACTCACGCACCCAAATGCATTTTTTCGATGCATTAAAAAATACCCTTACCATATATCTCACTCCATCGTTTGTTTGTTTCATGTTGCATTTATCTTTATTTGCTTATTTATTTGTTTTTCATTATTCATCTGCACATGCTGCATCTTTACTGTGTGCACAGTGGCTTTCACATGCATCTGAATTGATCTGAGAGCAGAAGAGAGAAAAAAAAACAGGGAGAGGAGAAGAGGGGAAGGGGGATGGGAGAACGTTGCCATGACAACTGCCATAATAATCATCCTAATGATTGATGTGCTGTGCTGCTTTTCTCTCAGTTTGGACCCCCGTTTTATGCTGTTTTTCCTCTCAGTTGGTCTCTAACTGTGTTATTTATTTATTTGTTGTTGTTATGTGAGTCATTATAATGTGACTCACTCACTGAGCAACAGACAAACAAGCAAACACAAATAAACAAACGCTCATTATAATGCTGTTCGTCAAGACAAAAAAAAAAAAGACACAACACACAACAAATTATTAATTTGTCAAATCAAATGTTTTGTTTTTTGTTGTTATTTTTTCTCTGGTAGATCGTCATGAGTTACCTTTTAATTAAGAGTGAGAACAATGAGAACGCTGGATGTGATTCGTCCCGTTTTGGAGCCTGAATCAATCTTTCTGTATGAAACTATTCAGGCGTTGTGTCTGTGTGAGTCGAGTGGACGAACACAACTTAATAACTCAGCCTGTAAATTGCTTTTTAAATGTTAAAATTGATTACTTTGCTTCTTGTATTACTAAAACTGTGTTTTCCAAAGTCGACCAGGTGCATCATTTTTACCAAAACAGATTTGTAATAAGTTGATAAAAAAAATTTACTCCCTTTTTGGTTTATGTGTTTCTTTCTTCTTTACTAACAACTAACACCTTTTACTAAGTTTATTATGTTAATGAGAGTGTTTGTTCAGGTGTTTCATCATAAAAAGGCCTCTTTAATTATCACTGAATAATTTAAAGATTTTATTACAGAATAATCTGACTTGTAGTGGAAATTTGACACAAGTAATTTTATATTTGAATATATTTTAGTTTGACTTTAATTTTTGAAAGAAAAGAGATGAAAACAGAAGCAGACCACCAGGTGACATTTTTAAAGGTCATTTATGTAGTAAATAAAAAGATAGGTTCTATATTTAACACATTCCTGACTAAAAAGGCTCAAAGTTTGCATGAATCTTGCTGAAATTTGGAAAATTTAAGCCATTCTCAGATTGTAGCAATCGACTTTGAGTCTGAGCTGAAATCAGACAAGCTGATAGCTGAACTCTGTGTCAGGTTTGTATGAGGTTGCAAGGTTGGACCCAGGTGCAGTGAGGGTGTGGAGGAAAACAAACTGAACGGGTATTTAGGAACAATGGAAGATTTTAATAAAGAAAGTAAAATGCTGACGTGGCAGCAACAAAAACTTACATGAGGCGAAAACCGATGAATGAGTCCAGGGATGAAAAACCACAACAAAAGTAATCCATAGGGGAAGAAAAACCATAATCCAAATGAGATGATCTGAGACTGGGAACAAGACTGAGAACTGAGACGAGGAATGAGAATGAGAACTAGAACTGAGACTGAGAGCTAAGACGAAGGACGAAGGACTAAGGGCTGAGACAAAAACTGTGACTAAGATATTGACTGAGAACAAACCGACGCCGACTAACACATACACGAGACTTAAATACCCAATTTAACTGATACAAAACTCAAAACATCTGAGGACATTGGGAGAAACAAACACAGGAAGTAATCACAGAAACAAGAAACACCTGAACGGAAAAACACTAGACTGAAGAGACAAGCTGAACTGACAAGATACTGAATGACACATGAGGAGAACAGGAAGTACAGACATAACCAAAATAAAAGCAAAACAGGAAACCAGATCATGAGAAAATAAAAGCTGAACCTAGAGGCTGGGGATAAATCAAAACACTAGATACACATAGAAACATGAGGAACAAGTAGAAAACACAACTTCACAAAATCTCATTCATAATAAATAAACAAACCAAAAACCCCAGAACCTGACACTCTGTTTCTCCAAACTGAGGCTGTTCAGTAAACCTTCTTAAACAGGTGAGTTATTTACAACGTTTACAAACAAACCCACTTAAAACTAGCAGAAGTATTAATTTAATTTTAATTTTAATTAATTAAATTAAATTAATTTAAAATCATCTGAGAGTAAAACTCTTTAGATGTTGAATTCTGGAACAATCTGAATCACTTTCTGCATGACTCAAACAGAGATAAGGTTTTTAAGGTTATGGACATAGTACTTTCTACAATATGTCCACTTAGCGGAGGTCTGTGCTCTAAATGCTTTTCTAGTTTTTTTCTGTGAGCACATGAAAACATGAATGAGAGTTTGTGTGACAGATTCACCAGATCTCTGGCAGGAAGACATTTAGTTCATTAAGCCACAAACACAAAGTTTAAACCACTTAGAATTTTATATCTGTGTTTGATTTCTAAACAAATAATACATTATAATACAACATAATAATACATTCTGGGACAGTGACTCATATTCTCATAGATACATGTCACATTGTTTTGTATGTGTGTGTATGTGTGTATGCGTGTGTGCGCGCGTGTGTGTGTGTGTGTGTGTGTGTGTGTGTGTGTGTGGGTTTGTATTTCTGACCTCCTGGGGACCCGTTTCCTGACTTTTACTATCTTTCTGGGGTCCGAGGGTTCTTGTGGGGACCGAAGCCTGGTCCCCATGAGGGGGACTCCCCTTTTTAGGGTTAGGGGTTAGGTTTATAGGTATGGTGTGAATAGAGTTTTAGTTAGTCTTAGGGTTAGTTATAGATCAGTAATGGTTAAGGTTAGGAAAAGGGTTTGGGTTAGGTATAAATCTAGTTACTAAAATCAATGGAAGTCAATGGACGGTCCCCATAAGGATACAAAACACACTTGTGGGTGTATAAATCTAGTTACTAAAATCAATGGAAGTCAATGGACGGTCCCCATAAGGATACCAAAACACACTTGGTGTGTGTGTGTGTGCCGAAGCCTGGTCCCCATGAGGGGGACTCCCCTTTTTAGGGTTAGGGGTTAGGTTTATAGGTATGGTGTGAATAGAGTTTTAGTTAGTCTTAGGGTTAGTTATAGATCAGTAATGGTTAAGGTTAGGAAAAGGGTTTGGGTTAGGTATAAATCTAGTTACTAAAATCAATGGAAGTCAATGGACGGTCCCCATAAGGATAACAAAACACACTTGTGGGTGTGTGTGTGTGTGTGTGTGTGTGTGTGTGTGTGTACTACACCCTGTCAGATTGGAGTAATCCTCATCATGACATGATTGGCCGTCAGCAGCTCGACCTCGTCTCTCTCACTCTTTCATCTACAACACTCCTTCCTGTGATGACCGTCTGAGCTGAAGAGCAGCTTGAATCTCCTCCTCAACACAAGAATGATTAACATTCTGAGAAAATTAGGTTCAAAGCCTTTTGATTGCAAAGCAATAACTGAAAGACAGATCACGAGGTGCATCTGTGACCAGAAGAGACGTTTTTGCAGAGAAATTATTGATTAGAAAATAAACTCAGACCATTTTTGAAGTTCTCATAATGAATCCAGGATATTTTCATAAACAAAAAAGCCTAAAAATTTGGGATAAATCTATTGATTGTCTTTTACAGAGCCTGCATGACGTCACCAGGATAAAGACAGAATAAAGTCTTCAGCTTCAAATTCTATGATGAGTTTGATTAAAAAACATCCTGTGAAATTTATATTGGATGTCTGATGTTCATCACTGTCAGGTTTAGGTGTAAAGTTCATGGCTTACAGACGTTTGTGTTTCTCAGGTGACAGTCAGCTCTACTGAGCATGCTCAGTTGGCAGCCAGGTAACCGAAGCTCGACACACTTCTACACAGAAGCTGTTAGAGTCTGTAGCAACGCTTTGAGTTTGAATCAGCTGGTTAAAGTGTGACAGCATGAGGGTGGAGTGGAACCGTGTCACGAACAACAGAAAGGTTTTTATCTTACAGGTGAGCAGTTTGGGATGATGTTTTTATTCTGTTGGTTATTCAGCAGGTTCAGTTTGATAAACAAAGGGTTTGAAACCGAAACGTAAATATTCTGATATTATAAATGTTTATAAAACTTAACTTTTACTTTTACTAAAAAACTAAATTCTTCTTTTTGTGTCTCTCAGATTTGACTGTAAATGTTTTAGTTGTTTGAAAAACCTCCAACTTATTTTGTATAAAACTCTAAAAATAATGACGGAAACTAATTCTGGGCTGTAAAACCTTCAGGTCCATTAAGTATCTGAATGTCTCTCTTTATAATGTCTAGAGAAATTTAAGGCAAATGAATCTGAAAAGTGTTCTGTACCTTTTAGTTAAACTTGTTTCCTGAGACGTCAAACAGTTTTAAACCGAGTGATGAGTAGGAGCAGCACCTGGTGTGTTCTTCTTCTTCTTCTTCTGCTGCTGCTATAATCCTTCTGCTTTAATGTTGTTGTGCATTCAGAGACGGTGTTCTACATACTTTGGTTATAACGAGCAGGTATTTGAGCTGCTGTTGCCTTTTCTATCATCTGGATCCAGTCTGCTCGTTGACCTCTGACCTCTGACATCAGCTTCCACATAACTGTAGCTTGCTGGAAGAGGGTGTGTGTTAAAATCCCAGTAGATCATCAGTTTCTGAAACACTCTGATCCACTTCTCTAACACTAGTAAAACATGCCACAGTCAGTATCACTTAAACCCACTTTCCTCTGTGTGCTGATGTTTGTTTGTGCTTCACTGAGTTGCTGCCAGGTGATTGAGTGACTCACTGTTTGTGGTAACTAACAGCTGTGTACCTAATAAAGTGGCCAGTGGGTATAGAATAACTGGACACAGGAACATAATGGGCTGCACGGTGGTACAGTTGGTAAAGCTGGGTCAGTGAGAAGGTCGTGGGTTTGAATCCAGGCTGGGGTCTCTCTGCATGAAGTTTGCATGTTCTCCCTGTGTATGTTTGGGTTTTCTCCAGGAAGTCCGGTTTCCTCCCACAGTCCAAAAACATGCAAGAGGCTAATTGGCAACTCTAAATTGTCTCTAGGTGTGAGTGTGTGTGTGAGTGGTTGTTTGTCTATGTGTGACCCTGTGATGGACTGGTGACCTGTCCAGGGTGTCCCCCACCTCTCGCCCCATGACCGCTAGAGATAGGCACCAGCTCCCTGCAACCCTGAACAGGATGGATGGATGGATGGATGGATGGATGGATGGATGGATGGATGGATGGATGGATGGATGGATGGATGGATGGATGGAAGGATGGATGGATGGAAGGATGGACGGATGGAGGAATGTAATGAAGAAGTTAAAACCAAAACAAAGTGACTGCCCCCTGGTGACTGGCTGCAGTATGAGTTTTAAGTCCCGCCTCCTCCATCTAAATTAATGAGACATTTTCTGATTTAGTCTCTCAGATAAATATTCTCCAGATGTTAATGTTTCACATAGTTTGTAACTTGCTGTTGTACAAATGTGTATTTTATTGCTTATATCTTTAATTAATAATTAAAAACACTGCATGCACGTGAGTGGGACTTTCAGCTCCATGTCTCCAGTTTGAGAACCGTTTGGTTCTGCTGGTTTAATAAAGTCCCTCATCCAGTCTCATTTCTTCTGGATATTTCATTCATGTGTAGAATTCAAACAAATGAAGGTAAATCAAACAGTTATTTGGCAGGTTTGGTTGATGTTTACATGCTGCAACATGACGAGACCTTGATGTAGTTCACAGGGAGACACACATTTCATGTGTCACGCTATTGTCATCAGGTCGTTCTCTCGTGGTCAATGAGGATCCAAACTGGTTTGTGGATATTTGAAAATGACTCACATTTGTCCATCAGAGACGTCTCACCCAAGACGAGTCCATTAGAAACGGAGCTTCAGCAGAAACACGATAGGCTTCATTTCACTTCAGTGTCTGGCTGTTGTCCATCCGTCAGCATCCTCATGGGACAACCTCCACCTCCCTCGATGACACCGACACACACGTCACCATCACTGTTTGTCTGACAACAAAGAGCAGAAGGGTTCACAAACTTTAGCTCAAGAGCGTTCTTTTATTTTTCTGATCTGAGCTCAAATATCCTTCTGTGACTTGATACATGTGCTTCACAGTTCTGAGCACTTATAATGGACTGAATATGTTCCCTGAACCACTTCCTGTGAAAACACTGAGACACATTTAGTCATTTTGTTCATGTTTTTTGTCAGTTATATGTGTTACAACATGTTTTCAGATTGGAGATCATGATGAATCAGGATCCAGCTGCTTGTAAGAGAAGTGACCTCATCATCATGTTTTCTATGTTTTAACACAACATGACCAGTAAGTATCATCCAAAAAAATCCTGAATCTCATGATAAACAGATTCGCAGTAAAATTAACTTCTGGTACATTAAGATGGATTTAATTAGAATTCATTTGAATTTGTCTCCAGGTGTTTTGCTGATGTTCCTGCTGCCAGTCATTAAAGTTCAGCGTGTGCTTCCTGTGCCGTCATGTCCTGTTTCCTGTGTGGTTTGTTCTGAGGATGCGGTCATCTGTCAAAGACTGGCTCACTTTATTGGTAAAATACTCACTTCTTACATTATCAATGGGGTTGTGCAGCTCTGATAAGAGTTTAGCTGCTGAGCTGCAGTAATCTGATCATTTAAGCCTTTCAGTGTGTGATCATCTGGTACTGTGTGATGCAAGGACATAATAAGCATTGTTTAAGTGTGTGTTACCCATAATGCCTTACTGTATGTGCTGTGAGTATAGTGTGTGTGTGTTTGGGTTACCAGATGCTGCAGAATCGACCCAGGCTCTGCTTTTAACAGGAGGCTCCATCTCTGCAGTCCAACCTGCTTCACTGTCCGACCTCACAAACATCACAGTTTTAGGTTGGAACAAATCTGCATCTAAACATTTTATTTAAAGTATGTGTGTGTCAGCGTATTCATCAAGAAGTTTGAGGTTTACCTGTTTGTTGTTCAGGTCTGAGTGATAACCACATCTCAGAACTTGGTGAAAATTCCTTCAGAAACCTGCCTTTCCTCCAAACGTTACTGTTGGACCACAACTTCCTGACCAGCCAGACTCTACAGGGCGGAGTTCTGACCAACCTCACCCAGCTGGAGGTTCTCGCTCTGGGCCATAACCTCATCAACATGGTAGGTACATCTAGCTGCAGGCAGATGCCCCACATCTCACAAGCATCACCAGTCTGAGTTACGCATGTGTTTAGGGGTTAAGGTTAGGGTGAGGGGTCAGGGTGGGGGGGGTCAACTGTTACAGGTTAGAATAATGTAGTAAATTAAAACTGTTTATAAAAAGGAAAAACATCAACAGTAATGATGTGGGATGCATTTCAAGGCTTTTAAAGGGTTTTGTAGATGTGACTCATCAGATAAATAATTGACTTTTTTTAATGTTGTGCAGATTCAAGCTGGTTGGTTTAAAGGCACAAAAGCTTTAATGAGCCTGAAGCTGGAGGGAAACCTACTCACCAGTTTGAACTCTGGATCCTTCCCTCTGAATGACTTCAGAGATCTAGAGAGTCTGGACCTTTCAGATAATTTGATTCAACATCTGGACAGATACAGGTTAGACCTTATTTATGTTTACATTTTTTATGTGAGAAAAATCACGTCATATCTGTGGCTCCATTTTCCCTTTTTGTTTTAGTTTTCGAGGTCTGGTGAGCCTGAGGACTCTGGATCTTTCCAGAAACCGTCTTAGTTCTGCACCTGCTGAGGCTTTTACCTACTTGAACTGGCTGACAAACCTCAACCTGGACCTGAACTCATGGAACTGCTCCTGTGAGCTGCTGGAACTGGCTGCCGTCCTGTCCAGCTTCATCCAACAACCTGACAAGGTGCACGAGCTCCTCGTCTTCATCTCTAATCATCAATAATAGAGAATTCGGCATTTTAGAACAACAAAAAAAAGATAATATACAAGACACATTTATACTGATTCATTTTCCCGCCACTCAAACTATCAACTCAGTTACATTTGTGCTGAACTAGTTCAATAAAACCGACATGTTTCTCCCCCGTTGCTATCAGAACCTCTATAACGGCCGTAGGATGGTGTGTGTGAGCGCCGACAACCCGGCTGTGACCACAGTGCTGGAGCTGACAGAGACCAACTGTGTCCCGTCCAATAAGAACATCACGGTGCAGGTTGAGACAAGAGGCAGCGTAACGCCTCAGCTGTACGCTCGAGATCTGGCCATCACTGCCGTCATCTGCTTCATCGGTGAGAATGATCCAAAATATCTGTTTAATCTGGCAAATGTTACAAAAACTGAATGAGAATCTTCAAGGACTTTCTTGTTGTCCTGCAGGTGGGGTGGGATTGACCCTGCTGGTAGTTTTGATTTACTATCAAGTGTCTCGAAGGAAAAACATGAAAGAAAGTCAAAGACTGAAAGTAGAAGAAGAAAGAAGCAGCACTGTGGGTAATCACCTTGATGTCAGAGAGCGGACAAGGGCTGTTCTGGGATTTGCAAACAGAAGAGAACCCTGGAACCAAGAAGTCATAATGTTGGATGAAAAACCAGATCGTCATGGTGGTCAGTTTAGGTCCAGAGCTGATGATAATAATTTACAAGGTCCTGATTATGTGTCTGATGGGCAACTTCTAAAATCAGTGAGGAGGGACAACTGGAGGAACGGAGGAATCAGAACTGAGGAGGACAAAGAGAGAAGAAGAGTTAGGATGATGATGATGATGGAAGAAGACAGGAACAGAGCAGCTTTTCAACAACACAACTCAAACAAGTTTTACTCTCATCCCCAAACCAACTCAACTTCTCACCCACTGAGAGAAATGACACAAACCTTGCCATCCCATAAAGCTAACAGGAACATGGACAACCACAGGGTGGACGTGGAGGTCAGAGGTTATGAGACGTTACGCTGCAAGAAATGCCACAGGATGTACAAACCTCCAGAACAGGATGAAAGAATTAACTCTCACTCCGATGTGAGAGGCAGAGGAAGGAACGGACCGTTTGAAAATGTGAAAAACACAGAGATGAGAGGAGAAACAAGAAATGTCAAGTTTAATCTGCAAAATTTAGAAAGCAGATCAGGCAGTGACGAGCTGGAGGCTGGAAGCTACAGAGACAAAGAGAAAGAGAAGGAGAGGAGAAACAAGGTCCGGTCCGGTCGCACGCAGAAGGTCAAACTGAACCTCGACCCTTTGAAAAAAAACAAAATTCATCCTGGCGAGCAGGGCCACTCAGAGAACATGAGCTACAAGAAGAGAAAAGAGAAACGACATCACCGACGAAGAGAAGAAGAAGAGGGTGAAGAAAGAAAACATGTCAAAAAATCAAAGAGTAGCAGCAAGACGAGGAGGAAATCCTCCAAAACTGAAGACGGTGAGGAAGAACAGAAAGATGAACAGAAAGAAAAGAAAAGCCGTGAACAAGATAGACAGCAAAGTTCACAAGAGGACCAGGTCAAGAACCCAAACCCAGCAAGCTCCCAACCTGCTGCAGATCAATCTGCCTCCGCTGCTGTCAGCTCAACAAGTCTGCAGACGTTTCAGTATCAAACAGCTGCTCAGTTCTCCTCCCAGCATCCCTTCTCCCTCATTCATACTGACAAGAATCAAACTACCAACCTCTCCTTGCTTGGACCAGCTGGCTCACAGCTGACCAGCAGCATGTTGCTTAGCACACACCCCTCAAGGTCTAATTCACTGCTTCCTGGTGGTCCAGCTAATCCCATAACTCCTGGATTAGGGTTCAGTGGATTCAGCGCACCAAGAGGTTCCACAGAGAACCTCAGCAGACCAGCTGCAGGAGGGATCATGTCTTCAGCTCCCTCAATTCCAGCTGCACAAATCACTTCTTTACAGTCAGGTTCAGTCCAGACCGCCCCTCTTTATGTGACACAAGCTGAAGAACTGAGTTTAGCAAAACCAGCTGCTAATCCAGCACTCTCGTCTCAGAGCCAGTTGCTTCCTGACAGCTCTGCTCTTGTGACTGTACTGAAGTCTGATCCAGCAATGGGTCACGGTTTTCAGACTGGGGAAGGACGGCTTCAGCTGCCCAGCACATCACAAGCAGTCCCACCCAAAGACGGGGTCCCTGAACAGAGTCAGGAGGAAGTATCTGGACTTACATCTCAGGCTCCTTCACTGGAGACGACGGTGGAAAATATGTCAAACAATAACAGTCAGATGGAGACCAGGCTGGTTCCTGCAAGCTCCAGTGTTAATATGCCATCTGGGAGTGTGCCTTCAACTGAAGGACCTGTAGTGGGGGGGTCAGGAGAGGTCTCACTACCTGACATGTCCATGCAAGGTGAATCCTCTGCAGCAGCTGCCCTGATGCAGCAGGAGTACCTGTCAGAGGAAGGAGGCTCCTCACCGAGGAGGAGGCTGAGGCTGGTTCTCCCCGAAAAGACGTCCAGCCGCCCCCCCACCGCGCTGGAGAGGAAAATACGCTAACAACCCCCATCCCAAAGAAACTCATTTTAAATGTTGGTACTTGTGGGTGGATGAAGATCTCATTAAACGATGAGTCCAAAACTTTCTGCATCAGAGACGTTTATCATCCTTTTCGTATATTTTCTAGTTTGATGATAAAAACTGCAACAGAATTTTCTTTTGGCGTTTCAGATCCTTTGATGTTTTTTGTTGTTTTTATTTATAATGTTGTAAAAAGTAAAAACTATCACTGTCATTTTTAAACTTCAAAGTTTATCCAAGATTTATTTTTATAATATTTATATTGCCTCGGGTTTAATTTGGTGGCTTTGATGGATCTTCAGCATCAGAATTTTCTCAGCTGGTCGGAAGTTTTGGCGCACGTCACACACTTCTGTCAGCACCAAAGGCTGATCTGTGTTTTCTGATCAGCACAAAAGTTAAACACGGTAACAATGAAGGCAGTTTTACAGTTTCTCCAGCTGAAGGCATCTCCTCTGAGTGTGTGTGGAAGACAACGTGGCCAGATGCATGATGCACAATGACCTGCTGGACAACGGAGATTAATCCAAAATAATCCCAGAGAATCTGCGTGAGATGTTTAAAGGAACTTTAGTTTGAAGGGATTTTATAGAAATGAGATCATGTGGACATGTGGATTTTCAGAGCACGTCCCAGTGGGATGAGACCCCCAGATAGACCAGAACTCCCTGGAGGGATCATGTATTCTCTCTGGCCTGGGAACGTCTGGGGATCCTCAGGAGGAGCTGGAGAGAGTCACTGGGATGAGGGAGGTCTGGGTTTGTCTCCTGAACCTGCACCTGACCTTAGAAGGATAGATGGGTGGATTTTATTATTACATTATCATTTTAATTCAGCCACCTGCTGAAATATGGATCAGGAAAATAAAGATTATCTGATTTACTCTGAAGTCTGTTTGTGCTTCATGTGAGACCACAGCAGACCAACCTGATCTTAAATTTTTTTTTTTAAATCATATGTAGCTTCAAAGTCCAAGCTGCATGTTTTTTATTATTTAGATCTAAAGGAATCCAACATGGCCGACACAGCAATAACCATTTCCCCAAAACATTAAAATATTAATTCCAGCAGGGACGAGCAGAACATGCTGAAAGAGGTCATTTATATAAAAACAGTCTGTTAGTCAGAGAGAAGAAACATCTTGTATGTTTCGTCTCAGACCCAAACGGATTATCAGCCCAAACTTAACATCAAAATCTGGATTGATTTAATGGTTTTAGTTATTATTCAAGAAGTATCAGATCATTTTTGTTTCTTACTGAGAATTTTAATTCCCCCAGATTAGTTTCAGCCAAAGCAGCTACATTTGCAACAATAAATACTTCACTTTTATGACTAACTTCAATTTCTGTGTTATTTGACTTTGTTTTGGTTTTTATTCTCCTGAAATCTCCTAAATTTTTACTGTTTTGACTCCTGCAACTCATTTTTTAAAATTTCTTTATAGCAGTTCAGATTGTTCACGTCCAGTGAAAAGCTTTAAATGGTACAAAGGTAAGTGTTGAACTGCCAGAGGTATAAAAAGAGGTCAATTTACCTTAAACTGAAAAATAAATATTATACATGTCTGAGTTAAAGATAAAGACCTTTTCATGGACACAAGATGGGTTAACAGTTTAAAATTGTCCTGCAGCAGTGGAGGTGGATCCGGCCTTGACAGCTGGTGCTACATGTGTTCCAGCCCGCCCCTTCTGTCCGTGTTGGAACATGTTGTGGTACCAGACCCTCGTGAGCATCAGCTGAACAGTTCCGTGTTGCTACAAACATAGCAAGTAAAATGTAATTAACAACAGAAGAGACGGACCATCATAAGATTTAAAACTGTGGGTCTTTACTGCAAAGAAAGTCCAGGTGTCAGTGGGTACAGTTTCCTTGACTAAGAAACTGGGGCAAACTCTGACAGGAAGAGGTCTGGCAGACCCAAAACCATGACTGAATCAGAGGACACGTTTCTGAGAGTTAACGGCTCACAGTTTCAAGCAGTTTAATAGTGGCCATAGTAGAAGAAGTTTCAGTTTCAACTGTGAAGAGAAGACTTCAAGTTGCAGGTTGGATGGAACGAATTGCAGCTAAAAAGCTACTGATAAAATGTCAGAATAAGACAGAGACTTGCCTGGACCAAGAAACACCACCAGACTACTGAAGACTGGAAGAAGGTTTTATAGGCTGATGAATGCAGATTTGAAATTTTCGGTTCATCATGCAGGATCTTTGTACGCCGTTGAGTGAGAGACAGGAAGGTTTCCACAGTGTGAGACATCAAATGTCCAACATGAAGGAGGAAGTGTGATAATCTGGGTCTGAGAACATGAAGCTGCAGCAGTCTCCAGACCTAAACCCCATCCAGCTGGTTTGGGATGAAGCAACATCCAGGTGCCACGCAGTTCTGGGAACTTCTGCCACAGAAATGGGAAGAACTTTCTGAAGAATATTTGATTTTTATTGAAGAAATTATGTCAGGAGTGTTTTCGGCTGTTATTTTTGCTAAAGGACACGACTGTGATGACAAAAGTTTAGAAAACATTTTGGTCTATAAATTGAGTTCATTTCTTTTTTAACTTTTAACTATTTGTAGTTTTCATGTGTGTGTGTGTGTGTGTGTGTGTGTGTGTGTGTGTGTGTGTGTGTGTGTGTGTACACTGTGTTACAACTACATTTAAAAACCATCAAATTATGACACTTTGTTGGATCAAAACCCAGTAGATTAGATTAAAAACGTGAGCTCACAGAGTCTGAAAATACAAATTTTAAGTGCTTTTTGTTATTTTTAATCACCATTTCTTCTTGATACATAGAAGAGGCATGATAGAGGGTGTGACGTGGTGCACAAGACGGTAAAGGTTAAACAAACGTGCAGATTAATAAAACAAGAGTTCAATCACAAACAACATGAGAGGCGAGTTTTGGAGTAATGACTGCACATTAATGCAGCTCTGGCTTTATTCTCAAACAAATTATTAGATTCTAAAAATAAGAAATTCTTCATGGTTGTTGCACAGAGTCCTTTCATCCGCCAACCCCTCTCCCCCAAAAAAACCCCCTCTGTCCATGAATAAAAAGAGATACAATAGAGAGACGTGTCTCTCATCATCATTAACACTAAAACAACCTCATTCTGATTAAAAAACATGAAAACAGCCAGTTATAGTTTCTTAAATAGTCTCTGAGCACAGAGAAATACAGATGATAAAAGAGACCATGCAACCCGATCAGCCGCTCTGCTGTCTCATTAACACTTCACACACTCACACACTGTCTGGATCCAAATCAATATTAACAGACATATGCCAAGAAGAGGCGCTGGCTTCACACACACACACACCCGGTTTCCTTTTTTCTTTTCTTTAAACAAACAAATGTTTGACATTTTATTATTTCAGGGACTAAAATACATCAGATTTTTTTTTTTAAGAGAACAATTAAAAGTTGGTTAATGTTACAATTATTCACACGTGGCGCCTGGTTAAACAAAGAAGTAAAAAGTTTCAGTTTGATGCTGCGGATTGTTTTTATTAGTTGAATAAAGCAGCGTAAATCCAGTCGGTTGCTGGGTTCAGTTCTCAGAATCGGTCCGAACACCATGTTCAACTTAAAATCCAGAGAGGGAAAAACACAGTCTGAGTCATATTTGGTTCGTAATCTTAAATTTTCATGCTGTCTTCTTTTGGCTTTGGGTGTAGAAGGATACAGCAAATAAAAGGTCAAAAAGAAAACAGCTGGTTTGACAACTTAAACAATTATGTTACATCAATGTACACGACTTCTGCAAAGCCTTTTTTGGTGCTGATTATAAACACCATGTGAAACAAGATGTGAAAAAAAATTTGAGAAGACAGAAAACGGTAAAATGTTGGAGTAAATACACAGATCTGCATGATTCAGAGCTCAGGATCTGCCAATCTGGTGTTTATTTACACATTTTTAAATGGGAGGAGTCCCGCAGCCAGTGATCAGTAGAAAAGATACAGCCAGTAATAGATGTTCATGTCACTAAGTAACACTGTTTCACTGTAAGGAGTTAATATACACAAATTCTTTCACCATCTTCTGCCTGGGCTTCTGATTTTAAGTGCTGAGTTTAAGTTTAGTTTACGAGTCATCGATGAGTCCAGTCGATGTTGGAGGTTTGACCCGGGCTGATGGAGACACGAGGAAGGAGGTTCACGTAGCGGCAGTATGAAGGTGGTTTTTTGGTGTGGTTTGTCCTGAGATTAGCTCAGATACAAAGGTTTGTCTCGCTGAAGACCTCTGAAAGCACAAGAAACCAGAAGTGAAGACAGACACGTGACGCATCTCATCGCTTTAACGAGGAGTTCAGCTGGTTCTATTATCTCATGTAGGAGAAGAGCCCACATCATTTCCATCAGTTTAATTTAGGCACATTTGAAATCATTTTACTCGCTTGTTCCTGTTCAGGGTTTCAGGGAGATGGTGTTTATCTCCAGCGGTCACTGGTAGAGAGGCGGGGCCACACCTCGACAGGTCACCACTCCATCACATGACCACACAGACACAAACAACCACTCACACCAGTTACCAGTTAACCTCATGCATGTTGTCTGTGGGAGGAAACCCACACATACACGGGGAGAACATGCAAACTCCATGTAGAAAGGTTCTGGCCTGGTTTGGAACCCAGAACCTTCTTGCTGCAGGGGAACATTACTATTGACTGAAGCACAGAGGACACATCAGACATTTAAAATGTCCATATAAAAAGTTGAAATCAGTGAAAATGCTGACGTTCCCATGAGAGTACAGCGTGATAAGATGCAGTAGAAGCAGCTCGAGAGAACAAACAGAACGTTTTCTGAAGCTCTGACTCGTCACAGGAAAGTGAAACAGATGAAAAGTCTGTGGCGTGATGAGGAAACTGTAACCTTCCTCACATCAAGCGTCATGTTTTCTCTCTAGTTTTTCTGCTCTTTCCATAAATTACATCATTTCATTGCATCATAGTTTTGGGCTGGTTTCATGTTTCATGGCACTGAACACTGAATTAAAAAGTTCCTCCTAAAATGTGTACTTTTGCAAATGATCTTCTTAAACAAGTTCAGATTTGGGAAGTAAAAGAAGTTATTGAGGTTGTTTTTGAAGTAAAGTCGGAGCAGCATCGTAACTAACACCTGTTATTAAACGCTGGTCGTTCTCAGTATTTAAACTATTTATTCAGAACTCTGATCCAAATAACTGGAACCAGGAGAATTGTGAACCACGGTGTCAACCTACCCGTTGCCATGGTAATCAGTGCTCCAGTCCAAAGAGGGGTGGTGGTTTGGTGTGTGACGCCCCAACTGGTGATAGTCCACTGATGATGACATCATTGATCCAGTATTGAGCAAACCTCCTCCCATTGGCTGGTAGTCAGACTGGAGAGATGACGGGTATCCCTGTGGTTTCAAAACATAAATACATACAGAAACTGGATGAAGACACGGAAACGAGGATGTTCAGATGTATGTAAGTCTCTGTTTCTGAAAGTTTAAACCAAATGCATTAGGATGGAGATTTTTATTATTATTTATTTTTAAAGCTGTTACATTTTGGGCAGCAAATGGAAAATGTGTTTCTGGTAACATGCAGCAAGGATAAACAGGACTGGGTTTCTTTATGTCCTGAAATGTAAATCACACTCAGTTTAAACGTCCGTGTTGTGTTTGATTGTGGTTTGCTGCTCAGTGGAGATGCTGTGAGTCACATAGTCTTTATAATAAGGACTTTTATTATTTCAAAACATGATAAAAGCTTTATATTTACCTGCAATTAGAACACAGGCAGAGATCATTAAACCAGCTCATATAAATATAATTAATAAATAGAAATTAGTTTTCAGGCCTTCAGTATAAAGAATTCAGCAAAAGTTATTTATAAAAATAATTTCTAAACAGATCAAATCTTTTTATGCTAAAATCTAAAAAAATACAGACTACCGGTTAGTCTTTTTTTAGTGGACAGCTCTCAGATTCTGACTTAACTTTAAATCAAGTGGAATTTAAAGATTATTCCTGAACTGAATCTGTAAAAATGTTAAATTCTTTACATGAATGTGTTGAGAAGGTTTTAATGGTGGTTTATTTACTTCCTTCTTCAATCTAAATGACTTCACAGAACGCTGCTGGTTATTAGGACTTTATATGAGGATTTCAGATGAATAAAACCCGAGTGAAAAGCTGATAAATCAGTGGCAGGTTCGTCAGCAGTAATTACCCAGGCTGATTTTACCATATGAGCATTTCTACAACCTTAAGACGCTTGAGAGAGGAGAGGGGGATAGAAAAATGAGTGTGTGAAATGACACACTGTAGACGAGTGTGTGTGAGGGGAGAAGAGAAGAGAGAGACTGAAAGGGAAGTTAATCTGAACGTTGTGAGTGAAAGAGGAGAAAGGGAAGGACAGCAGGTGGTTGAGTTCTCCCTCGCTCTCCCCCCTCCTCCTCTACCTCACCTATTCATCTATTGTCGAGAAAATTCTTCTCCTTCACTCCTTCACAAAGACCCCATCTGCCTTCTTTGTCTCACCAGCCCTCCTCCCCTCCCCCACCAGCTCTCACTCCTCATCCAGTCAGAAAAAAAAAGTTTAGAGCTCTGTCACTGTGTTCTCGCTTTTTAATTCCCATTTTCCCTAAAAAACACGTCAAATGGAAGAGAAACAGAGGACGATGGGAAAAAGAGGTAAAACTGGAAATGAGTCTCAGCTCAAGATATTCAGGAGGAAACATGAACCCTAATTTGTATCCTGCTCTTCTTCAGTCCTAATGAACCGACTGTAAACAGAGAAATGAAGTGACACAAGACTAACAGGCTGATTAATTCACTGATTGACTGTGTTCATCAGAGTTTAGGACAAACAGATGAAAATAAAACTGACAGCTTAACCAAATTCCACCCCCTCGTTTCCATCAGATGTGTGTGTATGAATGACGTCATGTTGTAGGCAGCTTAGGAAGAACAAATGATAGAAAAAACAAAAAGTGTCCAAATTCTGAACAAAATGAACAGAAATCAGTCAACATGTTACAAAAACATTGATTGCATCATGCAGTGTGTTTGGAAACAAGATCAACTTATTAAATAAAAGTCTGAGAAAACATTATCCTAAAGTTTTGTAACCAGAGTTGTTAAAACACTTCTTAAGGTTCACTTAAGGTTCACATTCCGGAATAGCGCTACAACTGGTGGCAGCTTGTTGGAGTAGCTCTGTGACTTAGCTAGCACTTGCTAGCATTTTTTTGTTCTTTTTGAGTATTTCTTGCTAGTTTTTTCTTCTGGAAATATTTTCTAAATACTTTTCTTCTGACTTGGGTGCTGTGCTGATTGAGTTTTTTGCTTGATTTGTCACTTTTTTGCCACTTGTTATGATGCGTAACCATGGCAACAAGAGACTTGTTTACAAGTAAGAGCAGCTAACTGACATTTCTAAGGCTGAAATAATCCTCAAACTGAAACTCTGGATCCCTGATGAGCTCAAAAGAAGATGTCAGCTGATCACATCTGCAGTTACCTGTTGGGGGCGGAGCATCAGAGTATGTGACACGAGGAGGCTGAACAGATAGATATGGAGGACTGATTCTGTCCTGGAGACTGAACTGGAGTCTCTTGAGTTGATTGTCCAAAGGAGGATGAAGAACATAATGGAAAACCCTCATCATCCTCTTCAGAACACAGTAACTCAACAACAGAGTGTCTTCAGTCAGAAGATTCTTCATAATCCACTGCAGCACAGACCACTACAGGAGAACCTTCCTGTCCACATCTAGAACCTTCTATAATGGCTTCCTGAAGAATAACTGAGCTACAACAACACTTGAATTTCCCTTCGGGGATTAATAAAGTATTTTTGATTTGATTGATTTGATTTGATTTGAGCCGTTCACTGACTTTCACAAACAGTTTTAAAAACTGCTTATTTTCAAAAACAAAAAACAAACAAAAAAACCCCCCAGAAAAATCCAACTGAGTTTCAGTTCAACAGTGAAGCAAATCTAAAGCTGAAAAACCTCCTAAACCTCATGAAGCTGTTCTGGGATCAGCGTTGTGTTACCACAGGGGGGGGATGTTGGTGTTTTGCACATGTATTTTAGTAGGTAGTAACTGCCTGAACTGGAAACCATGTTAGAGAAGTAACAGAGAACTACAGCAGTGTGTTTTTTTCTTCTGGCAACATCTGGATAATATGTTTTGTAGTCAGTCACATTTACTGATTTCTGGTGAGTAAAATCATTTTAAAATTCTGTTGTTCCCATCCTATAAAATGTTCTTCAAAACAAACCCAGATCTCCTCAAACACAAACTTTCTGTGTATCAAATTTGTATTTAGAATATTAGAATCATGTCCCCCACCTCTAACCCAGTGACCACTGGAGATAGGCACCAGCCCCCCTGTGACCCTGAACATGAAGAAGCAGGTTCAGAAAATGGATGGATGGATGGATGGATGGATGGATGGATGGATGGATGGATGGATGGATGGATGGATGGATGGATGGATGGATGGACGGACGGATGGATATTAGAATCATTGTTCTCATATTCAGTTATTGTGAACTGGATATCCAGCTGATTTAAGATCAACAGCTGGACTGTCCTCCAGCTGCTGGAAGCATGAAGATCCTGATTGGCTGGTGATCATGACGCCTGCGTCACCCATGGCTTTAGAGATTATCTGGAGAGACATCTGACTCCTGCTACTCTGAGAACTTAACGTTCTCATTCACAGAACTAATTTTGATGTCTCACTGTGGGATTACATTGCAGCTTATCTTAAACAAGCAACAGTCCAGGAGTGGCACCTTGGTGCAGGGAAGGAGCAGGAGACACATCTGGAACAGAGACATCTGACTTGATGAACCGGTCAAAAGCACGAGGTGAAGACCAGGTCCATGTTCAGAATGAGAACCCTTTAAACAAAACCCAGCCAGGCCTTGAGCGGTACCTGTCCTGACTGGGACAAGCTACAATGACACTGCCCAAGTTTCCCCCTCCCAGGCCATGTCCACCTCGCCAGATGTTCCAGGTGTGGGTGAAACATACTTTGCTAACCACTGCATTGCCAGCCAGTGTGGAACAATCAGAGTCAGTATGCGGTGGTGTTCTCTGTGTCTGGAGACAGTGGGAGCAACTAGAGCCAAAAGGAAAAACAGGTACAGAAGAACATGTGGTCCAACATGCACCAGCTGCTGGGACATCAGTGACTCTGGGTGACAGGAGACACTTGCTGCTCCACTAGATCAATAATAGAACCAGATTGTGCTGCTTACAGGCACAGGCCGACTTGCTGGGTAGATGTATGATGTTTTGACACTAGTCTTTGAAGACTCTTCACAGTGAGGCAGTTCAAACTCAGAGCTTCAATTACCAGCCAATCCAGTCTGAGCTCATCCTCACTGAAGAGTTTGTTCCCAGATGAAGAGACAAGAATCCACCTCCCCTGGTGTGATCCAGATCCAGGGTCAGGCACTGTCTTCTGTGGTGGAGCCAGGAGCTACTGCAGCTAGTATCTGGTGGTGAGTGGGCTCCTGGCAGCTACACTCGCTTGCAATAACTTGAGACATGCTCCAGTGAGAAGAGGTGATTTAAAGATGCCGTGTTGTAGCACAAGCTAGCCAGGTGTAGGTGACTCAGCGATAGTGACCAGATAATCAAGATTATGTAATAGGATAAATAATTGTGGGGGAAACGCAGGGGGGCGTTTCTTATTCCGGAATAGCGCTATAACTGGTGGCAGCTTGTTGGAGTAGCTCTGTGACTTAGCTAGCATTTGCTAGCATTTTTTTTTATTTTTTTTTTTTTATTCTTTTTGAGTATTTCTTGATGGTTTTTTCTTCTGGAAATATTTTCTAAATACTTTTCTTCTGATTTGGGTGCTGTGCTGATTGAGTTTTTTGCTGGATTTGTCACTTTTTTGCCACTTGTTATGATGCGTAACCATGGCAACAAGAGACTTGTTTACAAGTAAGAGCAGCTAACTGACATTTCTAAGGCTGAAATAATCCTCAAATTGAAAGTCTGGATCCCTGATGAGCTCAAAAGAAGAAGACGTGGATGCAGAGCAGGAGCAGAGTGAAGAGAGAGAAAGAGGAAGTTTAAACCTTCACTTCATCAGTCATATTGACAAAT